>CAJHNH020001136.1:417500-687500 GCA_905116865.2 Candidula unifasciata
TATCTTTATCTCCAGCTTCATTAGTCAGTGCCTAGCATTGGATGATTGTGAGTTTGGCATGTTTCCCATTGAGTCGCGCTGTCGTAATTCTTTCATTGATTGGATGCCACAGTGCCACGCCTGCAGAATGTAGGTTATCCTCTCTGTGGCGATATGCAGATATAATAGAGAGGTCTATAATATTAAGACTTCCCTACAGCATGCCAGTGTCCGCAGTCTCAAGAAATGTTGGCTCGTGAAGTTATGAAAACTAGGGGGATGGCTCCGTGGAGTATAAGAGACTGTGACGTGGTCATGTGACAGGAGTCAGAAAGGTAAGACTAGCTCTGGATGTAGAAAGCTTCAGGCTAGTCTAGATATTCTGTCGCACACCCTCCTGTCAGTAGATATATGAGCCCCCAGAAAGATACGTATGGAAAGGATGAGAAAGGTATCTTTCACACTCTTTCTCTCCAAGCCGACTCTCACCGTAGTATACAAAAACTAGACGAGGTGGGTAAACAGGTAAAAATCATACATTGTAATAGTTATAATCCTAGTAGGTGATTGGCACAATAAAAGTTATCTTCCTCGGTGAGGAGTTAGTTTTGGAAGGCAGATTCAGGCTCGTGGGGCAACACAGTCACCTGATGCATCTTGTAGATGAAGTCTTTGGTGATTTGGTCTCCCGTCTGGTTGCTCCTCACGAATGGGAATTCTTCCCTCAAGGCTTGGATGCCAATAGTAAAAATAGGGGTCAAAGCCCATAGAATTCCACTCACAGTGGTTAATAATTAATAAGGTTCATAACACAACTTGCCATCCAGTGGCTTACAGTAATACCAATGTAGAACTTTCTTTGTTGTGGTTATGTCGTGGCACAGCCGGGCCCCTCGTCTGAATGAAATACACTCTTAACCTAACGAGATTGTGTCAGATGTTAAAGACTACAAATCTCCGAAAATCGTCTAGTTCTAACAGCGACTAGAGTTGAAGAGGACGGTAGTGAGATTTTCCCCGGAACTAGCTCCTGTGCGCATGACGTCTCCGAATTGGTTCTAGGTGCGCACATCATCATCATCTGTAGTGAGGATTGTTGCTAATGACGCTATCCCTGTGCTCCTTTCTAGTTTGCGGCACTCGGGAATTCCCCGACGGTATGTGCATTGACGTTAGTGTCTCATATCGTAGACGCTAATCTGATCTTTCGTTGTACTGCACTTGTGTGTATATTATGACGTTGTTTGTTTACATGTACTGCCGATAGGTATGTACGATGTGTCGGAGCAAGCTATGTCCCACGCACTAGAATAAATTATGGTTTCTCCTGTACCTGTCGTGGATTGTCCAAACCCTGTCCACCTGCTTTCACTGATTCCAAGAATTTGCAGTTTATAGTTCTGCATTTCTATAATTACTTGGGCGGTTTTGGCCGTTTCAAACATGGTTCTTACATTCCAGAAGCCAGTTCTTAATTTGGTTTTGACGTCCAGTTGTTCATGCCGACAGAGGGACTTGATGGTGCCAGGTACAACTTGATTAATTAAAAGTTTGGTCATGATTAACCCTGTGGGTGTAAAAATCGTCCAGACCCTTTGCTGACTCCCAGCTGAATCATTCTTTCCAGATGTGGATGCTGTGTCTGTTTTGTTGCATTCTTAGATATATTTCGTCATTGTTGTGACACCAGGGGACAGTAAGAAATCATAAAGATTGTGTCAGCATTACCCCCACCCACCCACAGAGAGAGAGAGAGAGAGGGTGTTGTGTCACCAGGGGACGGTAAGAAAACAAAGATTGTGTCAGCATTACCCCCACCAACCCACAGAGAAAGAGAGAGAGAGGGTGTTGTGTCACCAGGGGACAGTAAGAAATCATAAAGATTGTGTCAGCATTACCCCCACCCACCCACACAGAGAGAGAGAGAGAGAGAGAGAGGGTGTTGTGTCACCAGGGGACAGTAAGAAAACATAAAGATTGTGTCAGCATTACCCCCACCAACCCACACACAGAGAGAGAGAGAGGGTGTTGTGTCACCAGGGGACAGTAAGAAAACATAAAGATTGTGTCAGCATTACCCCCACCCACCCACACAGAGAAAGGGGGGGGGGGGGGGAGCATTACAGCAAATAATCACACAATAAAAAATTTAAAAAAAAAACACAGTAAAGCCCTATTATGTTGTTTGTGATGGTTACATTGTAAAATTGACATTACCTTCATATTTTCCTATGTCTGCATCATCATAGCTTGGCCATGGTTAGACCCATTCAATTTACTTATAACTTCAGCTGTCAGTCATTCATAGTCTTTAGAATATCTCCGCTGTTGACACACTGGTGCTGCTGAAACCAGTAGTTCTGTCACTGCAGTTACCTAAGTGAAAATTCTGAGATTTTTGCCTAAGTGCATTTTCAGGGTTTTTATAACAATTTATAATTTACAATAATTAATTATTTGTCACTTCACAATATGCCAAGGGCACATATGTGATTTCCTACTCCAGATAGGTCACAAGGAAGTTTTCACACAACACAGCTTCTCAAAGATCTCACTGTTCAGACACAAATTTTTCAAAACAAGGATTTGGCTCAAGTGACATTGGTGTAGTTTCCATGATATATGGGTGGTCGTTGCCTGGGCAGAACAGAGATATAAGCTTTTGTAAGAGAGAGGTAGCCGATGGTTGGTACCCTTTCCTACCACATCTGTCTTTATGATTAGCTTTATGACACAACCAGCTTCCAGCCACCTCAAAGCCACAGCTGTTCCAGCCTCCTCAAAGCCGCAGCTGTTCCAGCCTCCTCAAAGCCACAGCTATTCCAGCCACAGCTGTTCTAGCCACCTCAAAGCCACAGCTGTTCTAGCCTCCACAAAGCCACAGCTGTTCCAGCCACCACAAAGCCACAGCTGTTCCAGCCTCCTCAAAGCCACAGCTGTTCCAGCCACCTCAAAGCCACAGCTGTTCCAGCCTCCTCAAAGCCACAGCTGTTCCAGCCACCTCAAAGCCACAGCTGTTCCAGCCTCCTCAAAGCCACTGCTGTTCCAGCCACCTCAAAGCCACAGCTGTTCCAGCCACCTCAAAGCCACAGCTGTTCCAGCCACCTCAAAGCCACAGCTGTTCCAGCCAACTCCATTTTCATACTGGAGGTTGTAGACCTATATGCTCCATTTTACTTAGGGGTGAGCTTTTCCTTGCCCCTCCCCAGCCATACCTCTCTGTTATTGCCTAGATACATTGGTGTATACTACTGCATCATCATCTATCTTATATCTTCTTTCTTCTTCAGTCGCATTGTTTGACAAACACCACATGCACTCTGGCTTTCTCAGGGTTCACGTATGAATTAGCCCGTTCACATCACTTTAAAATCTTCTGCGAGATGTCTCTGTCCATGTCACTCAGTCATCTCCCACAAAGTTTTTGTGTGCTATCTCCCACAGAGTGTCTTGTGGCATCTCCCACAGTGTGTCTTGTGTCATCTCCCACAAAGTGTCTTGTGTCATCTCCCAAAAAGTGTCTTATGGCATCTCCCACAGTGTGTCTTGTGTCATCTCCCACAAAGTGTCTTGTGTCATCTCCCAAAAAGTGTCTTGTGGCATCTCCCAAAAAGTGTCTTGGCATCTCCCAAAAAGTGTCTTGGCATCTCCCACAAAGTTTTGTGTGCTATCTCCCACAGTTTCTTGTGGCATCTCCCACAGTGTCTTGTGGCATCTCCCACAGTGTGTCTTGTGTCATCTCCCACAAAGTGTCTTGTGTCATCTCCCAAAAAGTGTCTTGGCATCTCCCACAAAGTGTCTTGTGTCATCTCCCACAAATTGTCTTGTGTATCTCTCTAATTATATTATACCTGTTTGCACCAATCTTATACAGTAAGACGGCTATTCAACTAAGTTTACACAGGGGCCATCATTTTTAAAACGAGGATCGTCACGGGCCCAAGCGCCAGCGTGGAAAGATTATTTATATAATACAACTGTCAATGATCCGCAGGCCACTTGCTAGGCCTTCCTGGGCCAGATTTGGCTTGTGAAATGTCAGTTAAATAGCCCTGCAGTAAGACGTTATCTGCGAACAAAAAGTTAATCTTGGACCATTTGGTTGTGCTCTAATGTTGCCGTACAAGTGTAGAATAGAACTGGTGATGGTAGAGAGGGTTGAGGCAGGTAAGCAGAAGAAGAAAGACTCAAGGGTTAGTCCTAAAAATGATTTGTGTCGACTGTAGAAACTGCCAAAGCACAAATAACTTAGCACACTTGCGGCAGAAATTGGTCTATGAACTCAACTTGCTGATTAGGTTAATCTTTATAATTTTTTTTTTATACATGAAAGAAGTTTCATCATTTTATGTAGGCTGGGTTAGGTTTGTCTTTCTTTATACATGGAATATTTGGTTCATCAATTTTTTTAATGAGTCGGGTTAGGTTAATCTTTTGATAAATGGATATTAGATTGATAATTTTATGTATGAGAGGTTAGGTTATTCTTTCTTTACACAGGGAATATTTGATTCATTAATTGTGTATATATCAGATTACTTTTCATGCTTTTAAAAAACATACATGGTATGTTAGGTTCATTATTTTAAAATATGGAAGGTTAGGTTAATCTTATATTTCTTGAATACATGAAATGTTACATTCATAGTTATATATATATATATAATTTTTTATGTGTCAGGGTAGGTTCATATTTTTTATATGTGGATTAAGTTCATCGCTGTAATTGTGGTCGGTGAATTTCATAATTTTATTTGTGGCAAGTTTGATTCTTCATTTTATTTATATGTGACTTGTTTTGTTTATCATTTGATGCATGCCAAGTAAGGTTCATTTTATACAGAGCAATTTTGGTTTATAATAATGATTATAATTTTTTTCTATAACTAGTTAGGATTAGAATGGTTTTTTTAAATACTTCAAGTTAAGAAGTTAGAAAGTTAGAATAAGTCTATTTCTGAATTATATTGAGCAACAAATAAAAAATTGGTTTGGCCTTCTAATGAGAATGCAGCTAGAACAAATAGCATATGAGATTTTTTTTTTTTTTTACAGCTGAAAATCTGGGAGGAAGATGAGGGGAGGACCAAGAAATAGATGGATAAATGGTGTAGCTGAAATCTGCAAAAGATGAGCAAATCCATCACCCAAGCAGCACAAAACAAATTAGAAAACCACAACACTGGGCTACAACCTGGTATCGTTGAGACGACAAAAGAAGAAAGAAAGATGAGCAAGTTAAGATTTATATTTTTTGCATAGCAACAAGTTAGATTCAGTATAGACATTCGTGAGGAATATAGTTCTAGAGAGAAGTTCATGGGGTGAGTTGCAAGCAGTAGCAAAGTTTAGAACGACTTGGCATCAGTTGGTTGAGAGCCTATGCTCTATTATGGAATAGAATGCGGAAGAAGAAAGAAGTACATGACACAAACAGATTGTGTCATGCCTGGCTGTATTTAAAAAAAAAAAACCATATACACACACTCACTCACACGTATACACACCCACTCACACTCACTCACGCTTACACACACACACTCACACATACAGTAAAACCTCGTTAACACGAATTCCAAGAGACTTAAAAAAAACTTTATAGTTTAAAAATTAATGAAGAATTATACCTCCCTGCTTGGACCAACATTGTTTTATGTTAACTATGTGTTCTTCCTAAGCCAGTTTGTGTTAATGAGGTTTTACTGTAGATATTGTTGCTGAGTCATGTCGGTCGGCGTTCCTCAACCTTTTTCACATCCGCAATCCACCAAAACATGTGAAATTGTTTCACGAACCACAAAAATTTGTGAAATTGTTTCGCGATCCACCAAAACGTGTTAAATTGTTTCACCAACCACCAAAATGTATGAAATTGTTTCACCACCCACCCCACAGCTGACCGAACACACAAACAAAAACAAATCTAGATAGCCATTTATTTGTTTAAATCATGTCACAAAATTATAATTTTCAGCCAATGCGGCATTTTTTGGTTCTCACCGATGAGCTGTTGATCTTACGTACAACAATGCGGCCGTGGGAACTTTTAGGTTACAATTATGACAAGGTTATGTGCACCATATAAAATGGCTTAGCATTGCAGGCCACCAAGAGTTCCAGAAAGGACTCCTGCAGTGTTGATGCTGTGATCGAAGGGGCAGGCCCAAATACTGTCCTGTCCGGTTGCTGATTAAAAACTATGTACCTACCGTTACCTGTTGTATAATAAAGCATAGTTTTTGTATGGCCCAACTGGACATTTCTACGACCCATTACTAGGGCTGCTCCCCATCACTAGGGCTGCTCCCCATCAGTGGGGCTGCTCCCCATCACTAGGGCTGCTCCCCATCACTAGGGCTGCTCCCCATCACTAGGGCTGCTCCCCATCACTAGGGCTGCTGCCCATCACTAGGGCTGCTGCCCATCACTAGGGCTGCTCCCCATCACTAGGGCTGCTCCCCATCACTAGGGCTGCTGCCCATCACTGGGGCTGCTGCCCATCGGGTGAAGAACACTAGGGTCTGTTAGATTTATATCTGTCATAATGAATATTTGTATGTAAAATAGAAACTGTTCTTCCTGAGTACAGCAGAGGGAGAATGTTTTAACTTTTGTGATATTTCTGTTGTGGAACCTGCTCATCTGAGAAACATTATAGAAACTGTGTTGTCAGCAAATGTGTGTTAATTTATTGACTACTGTCTCTCCTTCTTCATGACTGTTTTTTTTCTTAATTGTTTTGATGTATGGAAGCACTAACTGTGTTTCCCTGTCAGTGTTTTCTTAAGTGAACATTAGCACAAAATTGCTTGGACAGCTGTATAAAATTACTGTTGGGTTAATTGTTGCCTTTTTTTTTTTTTTCTACATTAAAACATGGGGTAACAGAGACACTGCATGAATATTTGCATAGTAATAGATAGTAGAAACATAATTTGAGAAAATATGAGAACAGTATAGCTAGAAGGGCTTTACATTGGAACCCACGGGGCATAAAAATAAAGCCAGACCCAAAAAAAAATACTTGGAGAAGGGAACTGGAGGGTGAAGTGAAACAGGGAGGACATGAGGTGGGCTGCAGGATGACTTAGCATGGGTTTTAGTTAAGGATCTCTGCTCCTCTGGGGGGATAAAGGTCAGAAGACAAGCATGTCAGATTATTTATATGACATTTTTACATCCTGGCAAAATCGGAGATTGTCTTACACGGACCACCTGACAGCTAAAACCCAATGTTAAAAAAGTGAGTTGTGTGTCCTTTTCAGGACGTTGCAAAACCAACCCCTACCATTTCTTGGCTGTTTGGTTTTACTACCCAGTTTTACATTCAGTAGTTTGCCATCGCCTCTTAACGGCCGGCTCTCAATCACTTAGTTGAAATC
This sequence comes from Candidula unifasciata, assembly GCA_905116865.2. NCBI lineage: Eukaryota > Metazoa > Mollusca > Gastropoda > Stylommatophora > Geomitridae > Candidula > Candidula unifasciata. The sequence continues at coordinate 424,862 of CAJHNH020001136.1, forward strand.
AATGCAAGGTGGTCTGCATTTGAATCGCACACAGCTGGAATGAAACAGTGCATAGGAATGACCAGGCGTGTTAACAGTGCCTAGGCACAGGACACTCACCAAATCAGATATAGACAGCTTTTCAGTTTTTTGTGTTTGTTTTCTTTTAACTGGATGTTGTAAAATTACAATTTAGAAGGTTAGTAAATCTGTGCACTATTGTAATGTCATAATCCTGTAGCCGCTATATCAGTGTGGGGGGGGGGGGGGGAATGATGATGTTTCATGGAATCTGGGCTGGGGGGAGGGGGCAATCGGACATTTAAAAAATGAGTGTATTTGTAATAATGCATTGTAGTATTTTGTTTTTTGGAAAGGGGGGGGGGGGGGTGGGGTGTTTAATTATAAATAAAATAACAATATTTTAAAAACTGTTTATCTAAACAAAAAGTCAGGGACATTGTTTTTATAATCAGTTTGTATATCTACAGTTAAGAATTGTTCCCCTTGTTGAGATATCTATTGTCATCCTCTTTTTAATTAATCACATTTTGTTATGGTTGGAGGGGGGGGGGGGGGGGGGGTCATCCTTGTAATATACTCAAGGTTGGGGGGGGGGGGGGGGAGGGGGGGGATCCTTGTAATATACTCAAGGATGGGAGAGGGAAGGATCCTTGTAATACACTCAAGGATTGTTGGGGGCGATCCTTGTATATACTCAAGGATTGTTGGGGGCGATACTTGTAATATACTCAAGGATTGTTGGGGGCGATCCTTGTAATATACTCAAGGATTGTTGGGGGCGATCCTTGTAATATACTCAAGGATTGTTGGGGGCGATCCTTGTAATATACTCAAGGATGGGGGGTGGTGGGCTGCCTAAATACTTTAGATGGGGATGGACCTGGAAAAAAAAATTGGAGATTACATGGTGAGATGAATTGTTGATGTAGACCAACAGGATATTAGGCAGACTACCGGTTGAAGAACACTGAACTAAGACACCCACCCTAACGAGGCTTAGCTCATGCAGAATTTGGTATGAACATAAAGTTGGTATGAAGACAAAGAAGTTAATACAAAAACTATGACATTGAAATGTCATCTTTTTTTTTTTTTTTTTTTATTATAAAAGATGTCATCGTTTGTAAATTAAAAGATGTTGACATGTTTTGTATTTATAAAAAATGTCATGCTGCCAAAAAAATTTATTTTTAAAAATGTCATATTTTTTTTTCTTCCCACACATTTTTTTTTTAAATTTCTAAACCTCATCTTTCTGAATTTTTCCCCATTAACCCCTTTCTACATACATTTTAGTCTGTGATAGAAAAAAAGACCATTAGCCTGGAGGCATTTGTTTGTTCTGTTGATCCTTTGTCTGTAGTGTTGTTGGCACGCTTGAATGGAAACTGTCCTTGTAAATTTGTTGTTTTGAATGTTTATGTTGACATTTTCTGAATATTCAGTAAGGAAGTATTTCTGTGAATGCTTATGCGGACATTTTCTGAACATTCATTGCCTAAGTAAATATTCTCTGAAACTTTAGAACACAATTTTCCCCATGTGGGTTTTTCTAGGACACAATATTGGGGGAACATAGAATAGACCTCCTGCTTCCCCCCCTCCCCCAAACGAACCCTCCCCATAATTTTTTGCCTGTTTTGTATTTCTAGGCAATTTTACGTTCGTTAGTTTACCATTATAAATGATGAAGAATTTGAAAATGTCACAAACTTTGAATATGTAGGCTCTATAATAAACAGCAATGGAGACTGTTTGACAGAAATTAAAAGGAGGATGGCTATAGCAATGCAAAGATTGAACAGCCTTAAAAGTATATGGTTAAGCACCAGCAAGGAGATCAAAATTAGAATTTTAAGAATATGCATCTTCCCTGTGGCTACATATGGATGTGAGTCGTGGACTATCTCTCAGTCCTTAGGAAAATAGGGGGCTTTTGAGCTGAAATGCTATAGAAAGATTTTCCGAATATCTTTGACAAAGAAGAGGAGAAATACTCTCTAAACTACCGCAAGATGGTCTGCTGCCAAATCGCCTTTAGTGGGAATTGAACCCGGCACTGCCCAACAAGCATGTCATAAAGCGATTAATTAGGCTTGCTAAAAGTGATCAGGGCTGTATCAGTAAAACTCTACTCTCCTATATTATGTAAACAGAAAGATCACGTGATCAATCTGAAGTTACCATGGTAATTACATGACTGATTTTGAATTTCCGGCGGAGAGATGTTCAGCAGCTCGACAGTGTGGTTTATGCATTTCAGCAAGAAAACGATTCATTTTGTGCTTCATTATATGTTATTTTAACTCTAGTAATGCAGCTGACGAGATACAGCGAACTAAGTCAGACAATAAATTGTGCTAGGTATTGTTTGTGTCCGCATTATTTTGAATAATTAGGAGTTTGCTTAAATAGGATTTGGGTGAAAAGGGGTATGTATCACCGCTCATATCTCAGCCGTACATTTATTAAGAAACCTGCAAACTGAGACGTTGTGACTTGTGTAGATAATGTTTGTCTTATGCAAAGTACAGTGGAACCAACAATGTTTTTTCTGTATTTTTTGTAAAATAATTTACTTGGCATAATGGTCTCATGTATTTGTGTGCTTGCCCATTGACTGATGATTAATCAGTTGAAACGTCTGGGACCCACAAATGGCTGCGTATTTAAATAATGTCTGTCCGTAATACATAGTTGTGGGTGGTGAAACCTGGATAAATGTGACAGACCATAGCTGTGAGTGATGGATTCTTGGGAAGTAAAGGTGGCTGGCGTGATGTTGACATCACCCACCGAATATCGATTGGTCTATAAAATATAGGTTTAGTCGTATATGAACAGTATATTTAAAATCATCAAAAAGGTCCTTTATTTTTTCCTTTTTATAGGTGATAGACCTGGATAAAGGTAATATTCCAAAGCTATGGGTGATAGACCTGGATAAAGGTAATATTCCAAAGCTATGATTGATAGACCTGGATAAAGGTAATATTCTAAAGCTATGGGTGATAGATATGGAAAAAGGTTATATTCCAAAGCTATGGGTGATAGACCTGGATAAAGGTAATATTCTAAAGCTATGGGTGATTGATATGGATAAAGATGATATTCCAAAGCTATGGGTGATAGACCTGGATAAAGGTAATATTCCAAAGCTATGGGTGATAGATATGGATAAAGATGATATTCCATAGTTATAGGTGAGGGTGATAGATGTGGATAAAGATGATATTCCATAGCTATGGATGAAATACCTGGATAAAGATATTGCATAGTCGTCGGTACAAGTGAGTGTTTGCCTTGACAAAGTGAATGTATCCACATAGGCAGTTATTCTAATCCAGTGAGAATAGTGAATATTTGTGATGAAAAATTACATTATTTTGTAGAAGTGCTAAAGTACTTACAGGTTACACATACCGTATTTCCCAAGGTAGAAGACCAGACTTATTTTCCCCAAATATATTTTCTTTAAAACAGTGCAACTTACACAATGGTAGTAGATTTGTATTGTAATCATTTTATTTCCCAGAATTTCTGGTCCTTAAATCAGGGTGCGTCATATACATGGGGAACTACAGTAATTGCGATTAAAGTAGAATAGATTTTTAAGTATCTGTGTTGTTTGTTAGTAACAGTATAAATTATGACATGAATCGTTTATGACATTGTCTTTCAGCAGTTAGGAAAGCCCTGATTTTATGTGTATGTTTGGGCATTCCCTCTCCACGACTGCTGTTTGAAGGTTTGACACCTTAAAGCAGTGGCTTCCTAACCGGTGGGTCACTATCCTTTTGGGGGTCGAACAACCCTTTCACAGGGGTCACCTAAGACCGCCGGAAAACACATATTCACTGAATTTATGAAGTAGCAATGAAAATAATTTGTATGCTTGGGGTCACCACAACATGAGGGAACTGTATTAACTTTTTGAGTCACCAAGTCGTTAGCAATCCTGTTTTCCCAAGGGGTAGTCAAGAGAGATGTAAAAATCGGCGCATCCTGCGTACAATCTTCTCTGCGCAGGCCCTCATTAAGACAGCTAACTTCTTATGAACGTTTTTTGGCCTTCCTCGGACTCCTAAGAGTTGTGGGTCATGAAAGGCATTAGGCAAGGCTGAGAACCACTATCTTGAGCTGGTGAGATGCTTATGTAGTCCTCTCATCTGTTTGTTTTATCCCACTTTCAGTGTGTGCCCACTGTATCTGAATTCTGGCGGCAAGTTCTGATTGTTCGTCCACTTCTGGACTGTAGTCCTGTTCCGGAACCTGAGTGTTGTGCACGCATACGTTTTACAGACCTGACTCATTTGTACGCACACTGTTGGTTCCTTGCCTCTCGGGCAGATGCACTTCGACTTCAAAGGAAGCCCCCAATTAGTAGACTCTTAGGACATGCTTTTAGGTAGGCAGTGGGTCTATGCTTGTTCCCCCTATAATAGGACCCTGGAACTCACAAGGGGAGGTTTCATCCACTTAATTTTGCAGAAAATTGTGGGTTGTCTTCTGTTTTTCTTTTTCTGCCATGGCTGCTGGTGGTACCTTTTGAGTTACGGCTTGTGTTATCTTCACGGCACTTTGGACACAACCCTAGGTGCTCAGTTTCCTTATTCAACATATATATCGGCGTCCCATAGTTAATAGTGCCAGTCCTAGGTGGGTTGACAAGATATGGTATGTCTGACTAATGGTCTTTACTTCCAGTTCCCACATTCTTAACAGTGAACCCAGAGCCTTTTGATCGACCTGTCTCTTTCAGGGCGTTAACAGTGTCAGCGTGATCCATTGGATGGTCATCTGCAACCAAAGCAAATGCAGCCAGTCTATCAGCTCTCATTGCCAACTTTTTATTCCCCCAATGGAGCATAGGCTCTCGACCAACTCACACCAAGTCTTTGCTATCATGTGTAGTTCACTTCATTTTTTTTTCAATATCCAGAAACCATGAGTTCTTAACCCTTTGGCTTGGTACTATGGATATCGCAACCCTTTGGCCTTGATTCCATGATAGGTACCATAAATCTGGGAGAAATGTGGCTTTTATGCCTACTCCCAGGAGTGAACCCGGGCCACAAGGAGTTCATCACCCGGTCACCACAGTGTCAGGTTAAACCAACTACGCTAGAGAGCCGGGCAGGTTCACTTCATCTATACGATTGTCTTTGCCCATCTAAATGTCTAGAATGGATGGAACTACATGCAGGCTGGTTCCCTCTGACCTTTGAGAGCTCATCTGCCTTTTTGTGTCAAGGGATACAACTGGGAGCTGGTATCTATTGCAGGACTAGTTATGTTCTGTTCAAGAAATACTTGAATATTTTATTTAACCTCTGTGATATCTAGAAGTTTGGTTTCTATCCCGTGTTTAGTCAGTGAATGCCAACCAAGTCCGCACATAATGCCAATTTTTCTTTGCACAAGTCTGGCTTCACGTGAGATCAGTTTCATGTCCTTTTATTGTGGTAAACTGTTTGAGTTGTGCTTTGGATCATCCATTAAGACAACCTCTTTGATATTAAGCTGACCTCAACAAAGGCTGTAAGAAAAGCTTGCTGGTTGTGTCCACTCGTTTGTGTGCATCGTGCCTTATTGTCTTTGCCTGGTGACTGCCGTTTGAATCGGATACTTTGTCTTCCAGAAATTTCTTTACACATTTTGGCAACTCCAGCATCCACTTTTCTGTGATATCAGTCATCAACATACTGAGTTGAATTTGTTGTTTTCATTGAGCACACACATATTTTATTTAACCAATCCAAACTTTGTTTTCTTTGCAATATGTCTATTTTATGTCTGTAATAATGATGACCAATAAACATGTACTTTGAAGGTATTTTTTGTTTTCACATCATTTAGTTTGTTTGAGATGTATGTTAATCTGTTAACTTGCTTTGAGGCAGTGGTACAAGAGTCATACTGAGGAAGAGGTCGGGGCCTCCCCATGTAATATTCACACGGATACATTTAGTCTTTCCTCTTTAGCCTAGGGCAGAGGTCATAGCTCACCATGTCTGGCGGTTCGTTGCCACCTGTGTATGTGATCAACATCATGGCACACAGGTGTAAGAGCTGCTAAAGCTAGAGCGTAGGAGAAATACACAGAAGCCAACAAGGAAGTTCGGAGGCATATAAGGGCAGATAAAGTGAAATATCTAAATGATCTAGCACAAGAAGCAGAGACAGCAGCAGCAAAAGGAAACCTCAGAGAACTTTACAGTGACACAAGAAAATTAGTAGGTAAATATAGTCAGCCAACTGGACCAATCAAAAATAGTCAAGGAAAGGTACTTGCTAACACTAAAGATCAAATGGACAGATGGGTTGAATATTTTGAAATGCTTCTAAATAGACCAGGCCCAGATGTTCCCCCAGATATCCAGCCTTTAGAAATGGAACTGGACATCAACTGTGAGATACCATCCAAAGAGGAAATTAGAAAAGCTATAAATCTTCTCAAGGAAGGAAAGGCGACAGGCCCAGATGGTATCCCAGCTGAAGCCATCAGGACCAACATGAACAGAATTGCTACATAGATTATTCAGTAAAGTCTGGAAGACCGAAGAAATACCAGCAGACTGGAGAGAAGGATATCTTGTGAAATTGCTCAAAAAAGGTGATCTACAGGAGTGTGAAAACTATAGAGGAATTATGTTGCTGTCAGTTCCTGGAAAAATATTAAGTAGAATTTTTTTGGAAAGATTAAAAGATGCCATTGATAAAATGCTAAGAGATGAGCAGGCAGGTTTTCGGTCAAACAGATCCTGTACTGATCAGATAGCCACATTACGTATTATAATAGAGCAAAGCATTGAACTGAACTCACCACTTTACATTGGATTTATAGACTATGAAAAAGCATTTGACAGCATGGATATGGAGTCTCTCTGGAAATTGATGGGGCACTATGGAATCCAACAGAAAATTATCAACTTAGTAAAGGCAACATATAAAGACATGAAATGTCGAGTTCTTCATGAGGGAAAGCTAACAGATGCATTTGAAATAAAAACAGGTGTGCGACAGGGATGTCTTTTGTCGCCTCTCTTATTTTTATTGGCTATAGACTTTACTATGAAAACAGTAACTGCTAACACCAAGAATGGAATTCAGTGGACCCCTACAAAACAACTTGATGATCTGGACTTTGCTGATGATATTGCTCTTCTGTCCCATTAACGGAAACAGATGCAAGATAAATTAAATATACTTAATGCGAGATCACAGCAGCTTGGTCTGAAAATCCATTAGGGAAAGACAAAGATAATGAGAATAAATCAGGCAAATAGTAATGTGGTTTCTCTTAATGACACCCCACTCCAAGACGTGGAGTCGTACACCTATTTAGGCAGTAATGTAGATAAAGATGGAGGAACTGATAGAGATTTTAAAGTAAGAATACAAAAGGCAAGAGGGGCTTTCATAGCACTAGGGAATTTGTGGAGGTCAAAAGAAATTAAAAGAAATACTAAACCAAAAATTTTTAATTCTAATGTCAAATCAATACTATTGTATAGGGCGGAAACATGGAGAACAACCAAGGCAATTACTAATAAATTACAGACATTCATTAACTGGTGCCTGCGCAGAATAGAGGGAATAAAATGGTAGGATAGAATAACTAATGTAGAACTTTGGGAGAGAACTAAACAGGCTCCAGTGGATCAGGAAGTGAGGAAAAGATGCTGGTGTTGGATAGGGCACACACTGAGAAAACAGGAGAACAGCATAACTAGAATGTCTTTGCATTGGAACCCACAGGGGCATAGGAATAAAGGAAGGCCAAAAAACACATGGAGAAGAGAGCTGGAGAACGAGGTTAGAAAGACTGGGAGGACATGGGGAGAGCTCCATGCAATGGCGAAGGATAGAACGACTTAGCGTGAGTTGGTTGAGGGCCTATGATCGGCAGAAGAAGAAGATACTGGAATCCGATCTTAATACCCAGAGAGACCAGGGGAAATTACTAGAAGTCCAAGTAACAAAATCTCAGCCTTCACGGTCTTGAACCCAGGACCCCCAGCACTCGAGGCGGACACCATACCTCACTCAGAGGTCACTCAGCCCCCATGCCACCTGTTTAATGAGGGGTCTATTGACTGGTTTAGATGTTCAGTGGCAGATTTGTGTAAACACTCTGTGTCTAAATCATTGCTCAAATTTTGTTACCTGCTGACCTAGGCTGTGATCTTTGATATATCCATGAAATAAATATCTTTTCCTGCTAATTAGTTTTTTTTCCCCTTGAAGATGCAAGAGAGGGTGGGTGGCATTGCAGTAGTTTGACAGGTAATGTTTTTTGTTTTTTAAACATTAGTACAGTGCAGACCGCTAAGGCGATGACGGATGTGACAGAATTCTGTTGTGAAGAACATGTTTGTTTATCCCAGGCAATTATCTTGGTTGACCTGGATAAGAGGAATTTCTGATAAGAAGAACCATTTCTTAGGGTACTAGTGAGTTCTTCTCATCAGGTCTGAACATTTAAAAAAAATGGCAAAATGAGTCACATCTGTGAAACGGATGTGCAAGCAACACTCAGTTTCTGGAACAGGACTCCAGTCCAGAAGTGGACGAACCACCAGAACTTTCCGCCAGAGTAAAAATTAATTTACATCTCTCGACACAGGAATCTTCTCGTCTTCTTCAGTTTATCGGCTGTTAACTCCAACGGAAGTTCTTATTCATCCACTTCTCAAACCCTGGTCCTATTCCAGATTTTGAATTTTGTGTGCACATCCATTCTACACATCTGGCATAATAGTATGCAGACTGGTGGTTCCTTGTTTTTCAGGCAGTTGCACTCCAACTTACAAGGGAACACCCCTAATTAGCCACCTCCTATGATATGCTTGTTAGGGGCCAGTGGGTGTATCCCTTTTTTTTCAAACCCAAAAAATGGGGCCCTGGAACCCACACAGAAATAGGAATCTAAAGCTAAGTTTCAAGTAGTATCTATGAAAGGGGGTCTTCGTGGCGATATGGTCAAGCAGTTTGCTTGTCGTGGGTTTATGTCACGGTGGTGCCGTTCAGTTTATGAGTGCATATTTCTCAGATATCCCCGGGAATCTTCGTCGGAGCTATGGAGTTCATGCTTTGTGTGACACTTTCAACAGGCTGTTCTGCAGAACAGAGCCATATGGGATAAAACCTGGTGCAATAAAATCGATCCTCTTGACTTTCAAGTAGTATCTGTGTGTAACATGTTTTTCTAGACCTGCACAAGTCAACAAGAGAAAGTTTCAGGCACAAGTTCTTCAGTGGTCAAATCTGCTATGCATCTACTCCAGCATGGGTCACACAACAGAATGATAAACATGAGGTCTTCACCAATATCCTATAGTTTTGTCTTGCAGGGTTCCTCCTGTGAGCCAGATCTCATCTCGGACTGGAAAGGTCTGGGCAGTTCTATGAAACATGCTCTCTAGTCTGCTTTTGTGCGGCACAACTGCATGTACCTGGGTCAATGAGACTCCTGAGTATACTGTGCCCTGTATCTGATACCATATTGCTCTGAACTGTAATGCTGTCTTCTCTCCACACTGCTTTAAGAATGTCTTTGTCTCTTCAAAGCTCTGAGATATAATGCTGCCTTCTCTCCACACTGCTTTAAGAATGTCTTTGTCTCTTCAAAGCTCTAAGATATAATGCTGCCTTCTCTCCACACTGCTTTAAGAATGTCTTTGTCTCTTCAAAGCTCTGAGATATAATGCTGCCTTCTCTCCACACTGCTTTAAGAATGTCTTTTTCTCTTCAAGATGAGTGAAGCTGTTCAAGGCTCCTGGTAAGTTGCTGACCTGATTTCCAGTACAGCTGATGCCAAAGATGACCCCTGACATTGTCCTTCAATCTGGCTGCAGTAAACTCAGAAGCAACTTCTTCACCAAAAGTAAACTCCAGCAAAAAGTTCTGGTTGTCTGTCCACCTGTTGAGTTTAGTCTTGTTCCAGAACCTGAGTGGTGCATGCACATCCATTTTACAGATTTGACATGCAAGTGTATGCAGACTGTTGGTTCCTTGCCTCTCAGGCAGATGCACTCTTGACTTTGAAAGAAGCTCCTAATCAGTCCACTCTTACGCCATGATTGTTGGGGAGGCAGTGGGTATATTCTTGTTTGCCCCCATAATGTGTCTCCGAAACCCACACAGGGTAGAAACTAATATTTCCCGGGCAAAAAACAAAGGAGCAATCAATGTACACTTTTACTTCTTGCATTTGGGGGGGGGGGGGGGGGGCTATATGGTCTCGAGGTGAAGTGTCCGCCTCAAGTGCTGGAGGTTCTGAGTTCAATCCCTGGTAAGGTCTGGGATTTTGTCATGTGGACTTGGATTTATAGTTATTCCCCCTGGTCTCTGGGTAGTAAGATCAGACGCCGGTGTATATTTTTGCCCGCGTAAAAAAAATGTATGGCAGTTAGAAATGGAAAAGAGTAGCCTAACGGCGCTGCCTGGGCAATATTTTGGAGTTAAAAATCTACCCTAAGTATTTCAGGATCCTCGCTGGTGCACTGTGCTGAGCTTCTTCAGACTCAGACTTGAGTTAGAAGAAGAACGGAGCACTTATGGGTTACTACTCGTGTGCCATGATGTTGGTCCATTTTTCAAACTTCTTGCATTTGAGTTGGTTCAAGAACCGACATCACAATACTTTGAATATTCCCAGATATTGCAGCCTAGATGTGTTGCACAACTTAGTGTGCCGACCACCCTCTGAAGGGTAAATGCAGAAGTGTCAAAGCTCTGTGTAGATTACACAACACACGCAGAAAACTTTCAGCTATTAAGTAATAACATCAACAATAAAAATTTTAAAAAAAAGCATTTTCCCATAAGTCAAGGTATATTATTTTTTTTAACCATAGATAATAACAGCAAAATATAATTTTTACAAATTACATATTTACAGTATTAAAAGGTATGCCATTAGTAAATCTCACTAAACACAAATAAACAAGGCATCTTTGGGTTCTGTGTTGCATGTCAGTCGCATCTACTGTCCATGTTACTGCTAGCAAAGGTTCTGTGTTGCATGTCAGTCGCATCTACTGTCCATGTTACTGCTAGCAAAGGTTTTGTGTTGTATGTCAGTCGCATCTACTGTCCACGTTACTGCTAGCAAAGGTTCTGTGTTGCATGTCAGTCACATCTACTGTCCATGTTACTGCTAGCAAACACAAAAAGTACACAGAGACTGTAGCAGGTAATACTGAAAGAATGATTTGCTTTTTATTTCATATCTTTTAGGTAACAACTTAGTTCTTTATTAGAGTGTGTATCAAAATACTGTTACTTTTCCTCTACAAATATCCGAATACGTTATTTTTTGGTCGTACCCTTTTGCCCAGAATTCTCATTAAAAAAACTGGTCCTAGATTTATTCTTTAGTGGAATGCAGGGAGCTTGTTCAGCGATGATATAACCGAGCTCTTTTAAGGGTAAATCGTTTTCTTAGACATCCTACCTAGCTTAGCGTCAATACCTACAAAGGGACATAATGATCTCTTTGATATGTGTCTTGTATGTTGTCAGAGACGGCTGATCCCTGGGCCACTGTCTTCTGTTCACAATGGCACCAGAAAAATATTGGGAGCTTTTGAAGTCGGGGGTATATCTGCCCGAGCGGCAAGGATCAACCAACTGCACTCAAGCCAATAAAATGGATGTACACGCAAAACTCAGGCCCTGGCACGAAGCCATAAGTCCAAATGGATAAATAACCAGGACTTTCTGCTAGAGCTTACAGCCGGTGAACACAGGAAAAGAGGAAGAAATTATATCCACAAAACTTATATACTCGGGGCCATGACATGCAACAGAACCCAATCACACAATACTAACCCTACTGAAGTTACGGCTAATTGTGAACACCACACCTCATCCACTCAGCTGCTGCTTTGATTAAATATAATCATATCCAGTCCAAATAAACAATACAATTATGTTGGTTGATGGGAGCAAAAGGAAGTAATCATCTGTAACATTGTACTGTTTTATGGATCAGAGGTGGACAACTGAAAAAATAATCACTAAACCAATATCCATTCATTAACAGATTGTTGTGATGAATTGAAACAGACAAAACTGGTATGACAGAATCACCAAGATAGGAAACAATTATAGTACTTCAATAGATGAGAATGTCTTTACTCTGAAATCCATAAGGCAAGATAAATACAGAGTGAGATAAAAACACACAGGAAAGTATGAGACAAGATTCTTAAGATAGAAAAGACATGAAAGGAACTATAAGCGCCAACAAAGAACAGAAAAATCTAGCATGAGATGGGTTGAAGCAGTATGCTCCATTGACAGAATTCTGCTTGTATAACCAGGCCTCTTCTCTGGCGACCACAATGTAAAACAAATACAGGGAGACCTAAAAACACACAGGAACTACAGACAAGAGATGAATGATATGACTGGCACCTCTCTCCTTCCAGACCACAGTATCATATTGTGCTATAAGGAGGCATAGGACTCACAGCCCATGGCGATGGTGAGCATGACCAGCAAGACCCACCAGCATTATGAATGACATAGCAGGAGCTAACACAGCCGGCGTAGGCTAGAGACACAAACTGAGGCGTAACGATCCACCGGATGATAAAAGGCAACAGGAAAAGAAGATATTAAACAAATCAACAAAGAAAGATGTTTAAAATATTACTGACACCATTAAGAACATTTAATTTCAAGCCAGCAGAAAGAACAATTAGTAAAATTTACTAAAGAAAAAAATAAAACCACTAGGCCAGTCAAGAACTGGCAAATTTTCTTGTCCATTCTTTTGCAAGCTCTTCATACCTGGTCCTATTTGTTTTATACATTCTGGCAATCTCAGGAACAAGCGGGTCATCCGGGTTGGGGTCTGTCAGCAATGATGTTATTGAAATCAGAACTGGGGACAGAGGAAAGAGTGTGATTGGATCAGTCAGCAACGATGTTAGAGAAATTCAATCGGATAAGAATTTCAAGTCACAATTAATGAGCTTGTGCATGTGTGTGGTTTAGGGCGCACATTATAAAAACATTTAACAATGTGATATTTTAAGTGAGAATGTATTTCAAAGTTTATATAAAAAGATATTTAATTACATGAGAATTTAAGCCACAATGATGTATGAATAAACTCAAAACTTCAAGTGCACATCTTGCTCCTGTCTAAATGGAGGTTAGGTACTTTTGTTTTTTAGCCGTGGCAAATTATTGCTTTCGATATATGGTGGCCGTTGCATTTTTCTCCATTTGAATACTGAAAGGATATAGTTTTGTCACCCAGCTATTGAGCTGAGAGCATGGCAGGACACAGTGAGCTGTAGATTTCATTTGGAATTGATCTTGAGTGCAGCTGCTGCTACCGCCGATGATAAACTGCATTTCTAATGTCAGACTGTCTGAGTTGACATTTCTGATGGCTGCCTGAAGCTTTTAATGCACATGTGCTGGTGAATATGCTAAGAATGCAGTCTGTGTTAACTGTTTCACAAGGGACAGTGATGGACACTCTGTGTGTGTGTTTTTTTTTTTTTGGAGCACGGTAACTACTGTTCGACCTGTTTGCTCAGAGTAACTGCAGGGTGACCCATTTTCTATGAAGCTAAAGCTAAGATTACCAAGCTCTTGTTGTAAACACAGGACATAAGCTGAGGAGTGGGAGATGAAGTGGGAGGAAGACCTTTATTCAAACTTACTGTCCAAAGTGTAACCTAAGTCCACACGTTGGAATTATTGACTTTTAAAAAAAAAAAAAGGGGGGGGGGGGGGGGTTTACACAAACACAGAAGAATGGTCAGAGCCAACAGGTACAGCTGATTCATGTGGTCACTGGACTGATTTATATTCATTTCAAAAGAGTATAATGAGAATGTTTTGTCTTTTTCTTCTACCATTCTATATTTAAGTACAGCTAACTGTAACTATTATTTATTTCAGAAGTAGATAATCCAAATTCTCTGAGGTGTTATGAGGAGTTGATTAGAAACTAGCAACAGATATCAAAAGTGAGCAGAACAGAGACGGTAAGATATGAGAGATGATTCTATTCTTCTTCTGTTATGTTGCACTGTTCACAGTCAGGCTTTGATATCTGCACCTTTCAGCCTCACACACCTGGTTTCAGCACATCCTGAACCAGGTGGTCTTTTTTAACATACTCATTATAGGGCAGTGGGTATACCCCCCCCCCCTTTCAAATAAAACCCAGGAACTCACACCGGGAGCAGTGAAGCTGTTTTAACATCAAAGTATGAAGACAAATCTGAACCAGAAATAGACTGATCTGTGTGCGTTCAAGGCCCCACTGTTTTAGGGGGTGGCGGGGGAGGATGAGAGATCCATCGTCCCCCTAACAAGCATGTCATTAGAGTCGACTAATTGGGGGGGGGGGGGTCCTATGAAACTGGGGTTCATCTACCTAAGAGGTAAAAGTAAAGGTAAAGGACCCTTTTCCACGCCTTTAAAGCTTATTGGGTATATAGGGCTAGATCTATAATTTACAGACCAGCAGCACTTCCACTGGTGATGTGGTCAGCACCATGCTGGTCGCCGTTACTTCTTAGGGCTTACCTGGTACTCGCCCCAGGTTGGGTTGCCCGGGGAGCCATGGTCATTTTTTAAAAAGAAAAACATCCTATCCTTAACAGTAAGCGAACCGATTACCTTCCGACCCGCAGCCGAGCTTCTAGCCGCTAGACCACGGCGGCTCCCTGAAAGGTAAGAAACCAAAAGTCTGTAAACAAATAACACAGATCTAGATGTGCTGACTCAACTTCTGGAAAAAGACTCAAGTCCAGACGTTAAAGCACAACCAGTGGATGCGAAGAAGAACCCAATTACTGACAACATATGAGACGGGAAGCTGTGATCAATCACCACAACCAATACCATACACCAGGCACAGTGACAAGACCACACATCCTTTATGCAGACGGCGGCAATGCGGTAGCACCTCACTCACCTTTAGATATTGTCAACGCCGGAGACCACTGAGATCTGAGTATGTCTAAGCATATGCTGCCATTGCTGTGAATGTTGGGATGGTAGATCTTGGTTGTGAATGTTACCTGAGAGAGTATAAACATATCAAGATCTGACATAAGGATACACTGTTTACGTCAGAACATGAATGCAGTCTGTGCAAGTATATTTCAACTATAACAGATTATGTGGTGGTAAATACAACAAATTCTGTGATGTATGTGCTTCAATTATAACAGATTCTGCAGTGGTGTGTGTGTGTGCTTCAACTATAAAAGGTTCTGTGATGGTGTGTGTGGGCTTCAACTATAACAGATTCTGCAGTGGTGTATGTGTGCTTCAACTATAACAGATTATGCAGTGGTGTATGTGTGCTTCAACTATAACAGATTCTGCAGTGGTGTATGTGTGCTTCAACTATAACAGATTCTGCAGTGGTGTATGTGTGCTTCAACTATAACAGATTCTGCAGTGGTGTGTGTGTGTGTGCTTCAACTATAAAAGGTTCTGTGATGGTGTGTGTGGGCTTCAACTATAACAGATTCTGCAGTGGTGTATGTGTGCTTCAACTATAACAGATTCTGCAGTGGTGTATGTGTGCTTCAACTATAAAAGGTTCTGCAGTGGTGTATGTGTGCTTCAACTATAACAGATTCTGCAGTTGTGTATGTGTGCTTCAACTATAACAGATTCTGCAGTGGTGTGTGTGTGCTTCAACTATAACAGATTCTGCAGTGGTGTGTGTGTGCTTCAACTATAACAGATTCTGCAGTGGTGTATGTGTGCTTCAACTATAACAGATTCTGCAGTGGTGTATGTGTGTGCTTCAACTATAAAAGGTTCTGTGATGGTGTGTGTGTGCTTCAACTATAAAAGGTTCTGTGATGGTGTGTGTGTGTGCTTCAACTATAAAAGGTTCTGTGATGGTGTGTGTGGGCTTCAACTATAAAAGGTTCTGTGATGGTGTGTGTGGGCTTCAACTATAAAAGGTTCTGTGATGGTGTGTGTGTGTGTGCTTCAACTATAAAAGGTTCTGTGATGGTGTGTGTGTGCTTCAAGTATAAAAGGTTCTGTGATGGTGTGTGTGGGCTTCAACTATAAAAGGTTCTGTGATGGTGTGTGTGTGCTTCAACTATAAAAGGTTCTGTGATGGTGTGTGTGTGCTTCAACTATAAAAGATTCTGTGATGGTGTGTGTGTGCTTCAACAAAAGCATATTCTGTGATGGTATATTTCAACTATAACATTATGTGGTGGTGTATTTCAACAAAAACAGAATCTGTAACGATACATTTCAACTACAACAGATTCATTATATGAACGTATATTTCAACCATCCCATATTCTGTGACGGTGTGCCATAGTCAAAACAGATTCTGTAATGTAATACTTTATATACTAGCGACTACAGTTTTGACAATTTGTGGTCTTTTTGGCAATTTCCATTACCATGGAAACCGTTCAAAACTTGTTTGAGAAATGTCGTCTGGGGTTTCGGGATGGGTCCTAATCTCTCATGAAATTTTGCGATTGGTGTGATTTTCACCAGCTATAAACAGCTGAAAATGGCGGGAACGGATCCGATTAACAGCGCATGTCTACGACAGCCTGACGTCCTCTGTTTTTCTGTTACATCAGTTTGATTGAAAATAGCGGTAAGTATAATTTTTTTATTCAAAGTTAGCTTTAGGCCTTAAACATTACCAGACATGGTAATGCTAGTTATAATTGAATTCTCCGTTCAATTTTACATTTGTGTATACAATTTCTTTCTTGTCTGTGGCTGTTTAGATGTACAGTGACATTTTTCAGGCAATCGCTAATATGTGGCTGTGTCTGAGAAAAATTGTCTGCCATCTTGTCCAATGAAAACAAAGCCAAAACGAAAGTTGCGCAGTTTGGTTGCGCAGAGAAAACTTCTTGTTTCTCAGACACAAGTTTTAGCAGCTGTTTTTTTTTTACATCTCATCTCCACAAAAACCTACATATCTCAGCTCAGAAATGACATACAAGCCTAAATGATGTACCATTGGAAAGAGATTGTTTACAGCTATCTAACTGTGCTGGTTTTATTGGTGTTGAGGGCATTTTAAAAATTTGACTAAAGTACCTATATATACAGATTATTCCGTAACTATGGTTCCTCACAAAGTACCCCAGGCTGATTATCTTACCTTTTCACAAACAAAACTGATAAGTCCTACAATTAACCCAACTATTATAAAAACTCTTTGGAAAAAAAAAGTAGGAACCCATGGTATTTTGAAAAAAAAAAAAAAAAAAAGTAGGAACCCATGGTATTTTGAAAAAAAAAAAAAAAGTAGGAACCCATGGTATTTTGAAAAAAAAAAAAAAGTAGGAAATTTTGAAAAAAAAAAGTAGGAACCCATGGTATTTTGAAAAAAAAAAAAAAAAGTAGGAACCCATGGTATTTTGAAAAAAAAAAAAAAAGTAGGAACCCATGGTATTTTGAAAAAAAAAAAAAAGTAGGAACCCATGGTATTTTGAAAAAAAAAAAAAAAAAAGTAGGAACCCATGGTATTTGAAAAAAAAAAAAAAAGTAGGAACCCACTGTATTTTGGAAAAAAAAAGTAGGAACCCATGGTATTTTGAAAAAAAAAAAAAAAAAGTAGGAACCCATGGTATTTTTTGAAAAAAAAAAAAAAAAAAAAAAGTAGGAACCCATGGTATTTTTTGAAAAAAAAAAAAAAAAAAGTAGGAACCCCATGGTATTTTGAAAAAAAAAAAAAAAAGTAACCCATGGTATTTTGAAAAAAAAAAAAAAAAAAGTAGGAAACCCATGGTATTTTGAAAAAAAAAAAAAAAAAAAAGTAGGAACCCATGGTATTTTGAAAAAAAAAAAAAAAAGTAGGAACCCATGGTATTTTGAAAAAAAAAAGTAGGAACCCATGGTATTTAAAAAAATGTACTGGGTGATGCATACCATGACTATGTTACTTCAATAAAATCTTAACACTAAAGCCACGGTAAAATTATGATATCAAAATAGCTATGAGTTAACTATGCTTCTGAATGATAAGTCACCATGACCATGCCAGGTAAGCGGTATTTACAGAAATGAGTCACCGGCAAAAGGTTTAATCGCCAGGGAAACAATGGTAATGTAACAATTTATCTGTATAGTAAATTACCTTTGGCGGTTTGAATGGATAGTCTGTGGGAAAGTGTATAGACAACGAGAAGACCCCATCGGCATACGCACTGTCCGGCTGGAGAAGACAGTCAATATAACCACATTTTGAATATATTTCTAAAAAATATCACACATGGAGAAACTGAAATAGCTGCTGCAACAGAGGACCAAGCACAAACTAGCCGAACTGATGCTCCAGGATGACGATACGAATAACAAGTAACAAAGGCATACAGTCACTCGCATCACAGATCAAATTTAAGTTCCAGCAAGACTATGTCAAGCTATTTATGTATTCATGTTTTATTTTCCTTCTCCAGGATTGCTAACTGTAGGATTAACAACTCAAGGATGAGAATCAAACGCACAAATTCCAAAAAAAACCTTTCATTCTGCTTCATCTTCTTCTCTGCCTCTTTTCTCCCTCCAACTTTCTCCTTCCCATCACATATCCAAAGAATGTAGATTGTCTCTTTCTGATGTGTGCAATAAGTTGTCTTTGTGAGTCAATTTCTTTCAATACATTCTTATTACTCTTCTTCCCTATCCAGGATATTCTCATCATTCGTCTATAAAACCGCATCTCCACAGCTTCCAATTTTTTTTTTTTTTTTTTTTTACTAATCTACCAAAAGTCCATGATTCACTTCTACATATCAAGATAGGATTTATACAGCTTTTAAGAAATCTCTTTCTCATCTCAAATGACAAAGAATAATAAATAAAACTTTGTGTGTGTGTGTGTGTGCAAAATGCTGTCTTTGCTTGAGCTATTTCTATCTTAATACATCTTTTATCCGATGTTATCAGGGTACCCAAGTACTGAAACCTATCAACTTGCTTGAGGTTTGTCCCATTTACTTTAATGTTGAATTTTGGTACAGCAATTATATTGGTGCACCATATGGTTACAGAGTAATCTCTAACCTAAGGAGGGTGGGTTAATAAGTGTAAAGTCTTACACTGAATTTATGTGTTTTACATATTATATGCATTTATCTCTGCAATTAAGTATTTACTTTCTCTTTTTCTGGCATCAAACAGCAGGCAGGTATGGTTTTAACTGCGCCTCCATCATTATCACGTAGCAGGTACTTTGCAAAATGTTGCTCTCATCACAGTCTGCCTGAAAGACACTCAGTCTCTCACCAGCTCCCCTGGCTGATGCACTTTACTACCCAAAGTGTCACTTATATCCCATGCTCTTTTTCATGCTAGTCAGCACCTGCACTCCTTTCTTGGTAACACGCCTTCTGCTAGTATTCTTTCTAATCTCCTGTAGTGCTTGATACGGTCAATATATCTGAGTTTCTGAGACAGGATGCTGTACTAGTTAACCTTCCTTGATGTTCAGGGACTGAGCCTCGAGAGGCAGGGGGTAAGAAGTGTTGGTGTTGTGGGTAGTGGGTTCCCCCCCTTACTTCACCCTAGGTCTAGTGAATATCTGTTCACGAAAGGAGCGTCCATTGCGGTGTCAGCCTCTTGACCTAGCAAAACCTCTCTTACCTCAAGACCATTGTGCGTGGCGAAGAGTCACAGCCTCCCCGAGGTAGTCCTGGTAACTGGGGGTGCGAATCCCCAGGCAAAACACAATGGATCTAGAGGAGCAAACCTCGATAATAAACCCGGTGCACCACACCGTACTGCCCCCTGTCGGAGGGAAGGAGCCAGAGGTGTGCTGAACAGTCTTAGGAATGGAAACAAGTATGCTAACCCCCCTGAATACCGGAAACTATCATGAAGGCACAGGGACTCAGGACGTGACGATCCAGTTGCCCCAACTACTCATGCTTAGAGCCATGAAGAGCTCAGCGAAACCTGCAGGCAATCTGGTGGCGGGGAATGAGCACACTGTGAGCCCCACCTTAGCTACGTGTTAAAGGGGAAGGCAGAAACACAACTCATATTTCCTTTAGAACTGGTACAGGGCATTTCTAGCTGCTGCCCGGGGAGGTAGGTAATCCACAGACACCCCAGCACCACAATGCCATGAATATGTCCTTGATGTTCAGACATAGAACAGTATTTTTCTGTCCTGCTCCATGGTATTGAAGAAATCTATTGATAGCACTGCAGCTCAAACGTCCCTAATTGTGCCTGTAATCATATTATTAATAATTTAAAAAAAAAAACACTAGCTATGATTTTGACTGTCTGTTCATTAGAAACATCTATATCCGATTATTCCATACATCCATTGACAACAATGCTAGGTAACTAATTCTTATATTGCTTAATTTCTAATCATCGGGGAGAAAATCAAATAATGTCTACAAAACTATGGACAAAATACTTCATACTTTCTTTTGAAGTTTAAAAAAAAAAAAGAAAATCGAACACTTAACACACTATGCACACAAAAAAACATCCTTATATGTTTTTTTTTAACATTCTTAATTTCAAACAATGACAAAACAGGTGATACTTACAGGCCCCTGAATCATAGCCTCCCAGTGATACACTGAAATATATAGAAATGTCTCTTTCAGGTTACTCAATTAACACTTACTGGGAAACATGGCACAACTCAACTGACAATAAAGTGCACCCACACAATTTGTCTTCTTTTTCTGTCTCTTTTACCATTTTGCGCACTGAGGGTGATGTAGTTCTAACTCTTGTTCTTCTGGCCGCCTCACATCCGAGTTTTGTAGTTTCCCTATGTTATCTTTCCATTTTGTTCTTCCTAATGCTCTATATCACTCTGTTCTGTTTGTCTTGTACGGTATGGCATCATAAGGCATTCTCTACGGCAGCGGTTCTCAACCCTTTTAGGGGTCAAACAACCCTTTCACATGGATCACCTAAGACCATTGGAAAAAATGAAGTTATAAAGTGGCAATGAAAATAATTTTATGGCTGGGGGTCACCAAATCATGAGGAACCCCATTAAAGGGTCGTGGCATTAGGAAGGTTGAGAATGACTGTTTATCTTAGCTTATGTTACAAGATAAATGTTATATATTTTATACTTCTCAATCTTCTTATCATTCATCTACTGTAAACTCTAGCTACTCGTCCACTACTGGACAGTATTCGAACGGCATGGCTCTCACTTATGGTCGACATTCTGACGAGGTGGGACTAAAGGTAGCAGGAATCTGAACCTTGCCTGTCACACAGCAGGACAATTTTAATGTCGGACATCTGAACCTTGTCTGTCACACAGCAGGACAATTTTACTGTCGGACATCTGAACCTTGTCTGTCACACAGCAGAACAATTTTACTGTCGGACATCTGAACCTTGTCTGTCACACAGCAGGACAATTTTACTGTCGGACATCTGAACCTTGTCTGTCACACAGCAGGACAATTTTACTGTCGGACATCTGAACCTTGTCTGTCACACAGCAGGACAATTTTACTGTCGGACATCTGAACCTTGTCTGACACACAGTAGTAATTTGATGCTTGGATATCTGAAACTGTGATGTTGTGCTGTGGGGCTATTGTCAGAAAGATTATGAGCCTAGGCAGCAATTCAGTAGAACTTTCGGTCTACATATGTTTGAACCAATGCTTGGCATAAAGGATATTCAACCAGGAGGCATCACACATTCCAAATGAGATTTTGATGAATTTTTATCACCCATGAAGAGGGGATAGGTTTATCATTCTTTTTCAGGCTTGCATGATTACAGAACTGTCAGCTTTTTAAACATGGACGAGTGAAAAAGGTAAGTCGTACAAACATTTGTGGCTAATGCTTTTCTCTGATGTATTGTTGCACAAATAATGAAATTGTTTTTTAAAATGTATATTGAATTGTTTGTATGTGTGTGTATATATATATATATATATATATATATATATATGTTATTTATAGTTACTTTTTCCTTTTTAGGCTTGCGTGATTACAGAACAGTCAGCTTTTAAACATGGACGAGTGAAAAAAAAGGTAAGTCATACAAACATTTTGACGGTTGCTTTTTTCTGATGTATTGTTGCACGATTAATTAAAAAAATTGTTTTTTAAATGACTACTGCATTATTTGTATAATGCATTATTTCACAAATTTTTTCTCATTTTTTTTTCAGACTTTTACCATGACGTAAACCTGTGAGAAAGATACAAACTTCTTTTAGTCATGTAACGAGAAGAGCGGCATTGGTGATTAATGTAGTTATAAACAGATTAACATATACATAGACAGTAAAGATTAATGCACAGATATGTTGATGGCTTGATTGTTCTGTTCAGACTCCACCATTCAGCAACAAAAATATAAATTAGACACCATATTGAAAAATAACTGACCACAGAGCATGACTTAAATTATCAAATCAAAATTATCATATGACTTACATGATTGTTTCATCAATATAGGAAAAAAATTTGCTCTGGATAGATATAATATACCCACAGCAAATAGTTTTCCCATATAACAAAAAAAAAAAAATTATTAAAATATTTGTTCATGATAATTTTTAAATAATAATTAGTCGATATGATGTAATACCTAAAAATTTCCAGTTATTCAGTTAGACATTGCTGCCCTGAACACAACAGTATCTGTTATCTTTGGTCTATTTTTAATACTTTAAAAGACCGTTATAAAGTTTACGAGAACATATCCACTGATGATTATGATAAATGGCGACCATTTTAAAATCATTATTAGTTGATATTGCGTAACTACTAAAAATTGTATATTTATTTAGTTAAAGCTTGTTGCCCTGAATCAAAAAATATATAGTTTCTAGGTTTTTTTAAAATACTTTATAAGTTAAAGCAGTTTTTAAACACTACTCTAAAACTTCTGATTTCTGGGCAGCAAGTTCTCACTTTTATATTTTCTTTGTTAACTTTTTTCCACAAAAACTTCAATAACTCTGCTAAGACTTGACATAGAGGCATGAAAGAGGCACTGTTGGAAAGGGTTTTTTAATACGAATGCAGCTGTACTTGTTTTATACGGATAAAACAATATTTTGAGAATTTGACTAAAGTTGCTAGATGAGTGCCAGAACGTTTCTAAGCACTTTATCTATGGGGAATTACCACTGAAAGTTTACTTGCTAGCTTGGCTTGTGTCAATATAAGCCGTTGTCTGTAGCGAAAAGCGAGGATGTATGGCCGAATCTTGCAAATCAGTAAAATCAGCATAGAGCCTGCTGGTCCCTATATGAAGTATTTCCTTATACACAGCGGAAGTAGCTTTCTATATCACTATATGTCTGTGACCGGAAGTAACTTTCCTTACGTCCGTGACACAAATCACTACTTCCAAGATGAGAATTTAACTGATAAATTTACACACCCACAGCGTAGAATGTTAACATACAAGAAATAATAAATGTTTACACCCACCACTGAAAATGTTAATGCACAACAGATATATATTTACAGGCATGGCTGAGAATGTTAACAGATAACTGATGTATGTTTACAGGCCTGGCTGAAAATGTCGAGATTACATCTATGGCTACTTACAATCATCTCCCACAGGTCCTGCCGAACAGCCAGCAGGTGGATCACGTTTCAAGTCCTGCAACTCCTGTCAAACACAGTAAACTAATGTTTTAAAAAACATTCTGCAAGTACTTTATGTAATTCTAACACCACTGTCAGCATGCAAACTTGTACATTTATCTGTGGCTAGTTAACCTAGTGAAAGGACCCTATCAGATGTCGGAGCCATCAATACTGCCTAGCTGACCTAACGAAAGCATCCAATCTAAGGTTTCAGTCCTAGATGGATGTCTTAGTCAAGGTTTGACCCTCACTTAAATCTGGTCACCCATACTAAACTTGCTGCGTTAATGTGGTAGTGAAACTCAAAATGAAATATCCCTTAATGTCCCATTTGAAAAACTGGTGAACAAACAAACATTTGTCCCGGCACAATCCATAAATATGAGCAAGCAGTAAATGCATATGGCAGTTGCTAGAGACACCAAAGCCAAGAGTCACCACCAGAAATGCAGCCTGTCATTGATGAAAGTAGTCAGTCATAATAAGCTGGCTATACACACGTAATATTATTACATAAGGTATTTCACCAGCCCAGAAGGATGTCTATTAGCTAGATGAAAGCATCCACTCTGGGTGATGACAGCAGCTAAGATGGAACAGAGTCCTGCTGTTTTTGCTGTATCAGGACTTTGTGCTCTCAACCATGACTGATGCTTGCCCTCTTCCCAGTCAGCAGACATCAGCTGGGAAGCAGCGAAATGAAGCCATGAGACTGTTCTCTTGGTACCCAAGAGACACTCATGTCATGCAACACAATAAATCCTCGACCTGCCAGACATGGTCAGTAGACTCAAAATGGTCGCAGGTGAAGGTTTACCTTAGAGTTTCTGTACCCAATGATGACACAGTGAGGCGAGATTGTCACTTGGGGGTAAAATATTGGATTCCTAGCATGGTAACACTTAACTACAGACTACAGCTTCTTTCGATTTTTTTTAAAAAATATTCTGTCTAGTGTGTCATTCTGCCTCTCTACTTTAAGTGCCAAACATTACATGTTTATTACATGCTGTTTGAACTGTTTCTACAGCCTCAAGAGTATCTTGTTTGTTTATTCCAAGTGTTCATTCAACTGCATCTCTTTCAATGTGTCATCTTTTTAGAGTTAGATTATACTATAACTTGACCTGAATAACGTAATATTAATTTTGAACACGTGGACTTATAGTACACAGGTAACTTCTTTGTATTACTTGGATTAAAAATAATAAGACCCTCCCCTCTTTCCACACACGGGCTACTACTGTGTGTTGACCACACTGGCTTCGCATCCTGGAAGGAACAGTGTGGATGACAAACTCAGGCAAATCCCGGACATTCCCGTTCTATTATCAACCTCCAAAGAAGTTATAATTAGGGCATGTACTAGTAACGGCTGCCCAAACTAATTTTCTAATGTACACTCAATACAAAGTCGGGTACGGCTGTGGATTACAATAAAGTGATTGATCAGTAAAGTTATTCTTTTATTGGGATTGATTAGCCCAGTGTTAGTGAATAGCCGCATAGCGAGTCAGTTTGTCATTATGCAACACGAATGATAATGACACGTTTAACTTCTAGTCGACAATTTCTAATACATCAAATCCTTAGAGTGAAAATACACCACATCTAAACATACATACATGATACAGTACCTTGTTAATTCGTTTCGTTGCCATCAACAGCTGTAAGTCTATCCTACTACAAGTTCACAAATGGTCGCCCCTTCTCGTCTGTCAAATGTTTGTGTCTGCGTGACCAGGAGGTAGTCGATTCTTTCTTTTCGTCGACTTCCGGGAGGGACTTGCTACATTTGTACTCGAACTTAAATTACACCCTCCTCGTGTGGGTTCCCGGGCGGGACCCATATTTGGGGAAGATATTATAGACCCCTGCCCTAAGCATGTCCTAAAATATGACTAATTAGGAGGTTGCTGAAATCGTATTGTTTTTTTTTTGGCCGAAAGACGCAAAAAACTAGGTATTTTCCCAATATCTACCCCAAACACGGGAAAAGGCGAACAAAGAAGAAGAATTTACGTCCTTAACTCTTTCAATACCACGTTGAAAAAAAACCCAGTTAGTTGCGTATCCTTTACAGTACGTTGCAGAACCAACCCCTGTATTTTTTTGGCTGCTGTGGTTTTTCTGGGCAAATTCTACTTTCAGTTGTTTGCCATTGCTCTCTGCACTGTTGGCTCTCAGTAAATTTTACTTTCAGTAGTTTGCCATTGCTCTCAGTGTCAATGTCGAAACCAATGCAAGACTGCAGCTAGGATGGAAACCTACACCCCGGCATTATGATGAACGTTCGCAACGCCTAAGCCATAAACGTCGACTCAGTACCACGTATTCCCCCAGACGAACAATTTCTTGATTCCTCATTGATGTGGTCTTGCAGGTTCAAGGTTTGAACATTGGATCAACATCAGGACACTAAGATAGTAACCCGTAAGTGCTCGGTTCTACTTTTAACTCACGCCTAAGTCCGAAGAATCTCAGCGTAGTGCACGAACTCCAAAGCCCTGGCGAAGATCCTAAAAATACTTTTGGTAGATTTTTAACTCCAAACTTTGCCCGGGCAATGCTGTTAGGGCCACTCTTTTGGATTTTCAATTACCAAAAGATTTTTTTACGTGCACAACAATACACACGGGCATGCGATCTTACTACCCAGTGACCAGGGGAAATTACTAGAAGTTCAGGTGGAAAAAAAATCCTAGCCTTTACCGGGGCTTGGACCCGGGACCTCCAGCGCTCGATGCGGATGCCATGCCCTGAGACCACTCAGTCCCCTGTGGTGTTACAGAAGAGCACTTAAAATTTCTTGCACAGCCACAAAGAGTAACAGAGATATTTTGAAACAGGAGGACCTGAAGACAACTTATCACAAACATCAGAAGGAGACACTTTTCATTGTTTGGCCCTGTTAGGAGAATAGGACATGTGGATAATGCTGTGACCACTGGAAAGATCTGTGGAAGAGTCACAGTGGAGGACAAAGTGAGAAGATTATCGACAGCCTTTTGTCATGGCACAGAGGAATGTCAGTACACAAATAGATGCATGCTGTTATAGATGGTAAGTTTTGGTAGGGTATGATCGACCACAACTGTTGTTAAGGAACTTAATTATGATAATACCATGAAATAAATACATGTTTTCACTGGTTAGTGCAAACTAGCCAAGCGACAAAAATCGGAACATGGAATGTTTGTGGTCTCACAAATAAAGAACCAGAAATAGTAGAATTCATGATGAAACATAAGATCGATATAATGGGAATATCAGATTGCAGGAAAAAAGGCAACATAACAAAAGAAATTCATAACAACTATGTCATATTTTGGAGCGGTGTTAAGAAAGAGCAGAGAGCGACTCACGGAGTCGGTTTTATTCTCCATCCGGATATCGCTAAACATGTACAGAATATAGAATATGTATCTGAAAGGATTATAGTATTGCAACTCTACGGGAAAACAAGAAATACAAGAATTGTGCAGGTACACACACCCACCAATGATGGTTACACCTTGGAAGAGAAAGATAACTTCTTTGACTCAGTGTCGGATGTCATCAGTCAGATACACGCAAATGATAATCTTATGGTAATAGGTGACCTAAATGGGCATATAGGGCAGAGGCGAACACCATGGGAGGAATAAATCGGGCCACACTCAGACAACAGCAAAGTCTGCAATTACAACGGGCAGCGTATTTTAGAACTTTGTGCAGAGCATGGCCTTTATGTCACCAATAGTTTCTATCGCCATCGACAAAGCCAAATAAACACCTGGTATAAATGGAGCAACCCAGACCAGGCAGCACAGTTGGACTACATACTAAATTGACAAAAGAGAAGAAGCTTAGTAAAGGACGCAAGAGTAATTCCTAACATCTCTTTAAATACAGACCATCGACCGCTGATCGTATATCTAAGCGAAGCAACAATTAACAAAAAACCAAAAAGATCAGTACGTACCTCAATGATTGACATAAGACACCTAAGCAATCTAGACAACTAAGCAAAAGTACAGGCAGAAATGACGGAGAAGATGGCTGAGCTAATAACATCAAGTGACAATGTGGAAGCTGCGTGGCAAAAATTTAAGAACACTCTTCTGAACTGCCTAACAACACTCTGTGGTATTAGATACACAGGAGGAACGTTCAGGAAAAAAACAGCATGGTGGAATGATAACGTAAAACAAGCAGTGAAATGTAAAAAGGAGCAATACAAGAAATGGCTAAGATCCCGCTCAGATGATTATATCAAGTACAGAATTGCCAGGCGACAATCTGCAAGAGAAATTAAACAATCCAAGGAAACATCCTGGATCATGTATGGGGAAAATCTTACCAAAATCTGTGCTAAATCTAGTAGACAGTTTTACAAAACCATTGCAAAAATGAGAACTAGAGATGAACCATTCCAGCCATCTGAATATGTCAACGATAGTCAAGGAGGGCAAGATCAGAGAAAGGTGGAAAGAATATTTTCAGACTCTTCTGAATGTAACAGGAAATGAGGAAACAGTACCATTCACACCCAGATATACAAATGAGGAACAGCCTACAATAATCGAACATGAAGTCAGAGAAGCAATCAGATGCAGTCCCAAAAATAAGGCATCAGCTGTTGATGGAATATCAGCCGAGGCAATACAGGCTTGTGGAGAAATTGGAGTCACCTGGCTACTCCACATATTTAGGAAAGCCTGGAATGAAAACTGTACCAATAGACTGGCAAAAAGCCCTTATAGTCCCAATTTGGAAAAGAAAAGGCAATAAGCAAGATTGTAACAATTACAGAGGCATCTCCCTTCTAAGCCACGTAGGAAAAATGTTTGCCAAAATTCTGGAACAACGAATTAGATCCGTTGTAGAACCGATCCTGAGCCCATCACAGGTCGGATTTAGGAAAGGAAGAGGGTGTACTGACGCTATTTTTGCTTTAAGACAAGTTAGCGAAAAGACAATAGAACACAGACATCAAATGAACATCGCTTTCATAGATCAAGAAAAAGCTTTCGATAGAGTAAACAGAAATTTATTATGGAAAGTTTCTTGAAAACTACGGTATAAATGGAACAATTTTAGATTGTGTTAGGGCTATTTATAGACAAAGTGAAAGCGCCATTAGAACAAAAGCTGGCATCACAGACTGGTTCCCAGTAACATCAGGAGTAAGACAAGGTTGTGTATTATCACCTTTACTTTTCATAATATTTATGGACAATATTAATAAAATAGACATAACACCAACAGATGTCGATAAACAGGAGGACTTCAATGAGCTGCTCTTTGCCGACGATCAATGCATATTTCACAGTGATAGTAAACAGCTGCAAGACCACATAAACCTACTACACGACAGTTGCCTCAAGCATCATATGAAGATCAATACTGAAAAGACAGAAGTCATGAGCATAAGTAGAGAGCAACAGACCATCGACATAAAGATTCTAGATCACAGCCTAAAACAAGTGCAAGAATTTAAATACTTGGGAAGTATCTTTACATTCAATGGTAAAATAGACAGAGAGATCGAAGCAAAAATCCAACAAGCCAACAATGTCGCATACCAGCTTGCCCCAATTTTAAAACACCCTGCTGTCCCAGCTGAGATAAAAAGACAAATTATAAATACAATCTTTATACCGACATTAGGTTATCAATGTCAGACTTGGACATTAACAAAAGAACACGAGAGAAGACTAACCACCTGTGAAATGAGATGTTTGAGAATGGCTGCGAATAAAATCAGAAGAGATCGAGTGAGAAACGATGTGATTACAAGAACTATTGGAACCATACCCATCGTTAAATTTATTGAGAAGCAAAGAATGAAATGGTTTGGTCACCTAATGAGAATGGAACCAACGATGCCAGCATCAAGAGCATACAACATGAAAATCGAAACACCAAAAGGCAGGGGAAGACCAAGAAGAAGATGGATTGAAGGAGTCACGGACAACTTGAGACTTCATAACATCACGGCATATGAAGCGACTGAGCGCGCCCTGGCTCGGTTGCCGATCATCTGATAGACTGCGACGCCTAGCGGCACAAGCAGATTTTGACAGAAGAAGAAGAAGTGCAAATAGAAGCCCTGAGAAGCATCTCCAGAATTTGTTAAACTTCGACAGGCAGGCAGACAAAGCACTGCTTACCTAACTGGGTAGCTTCTACGTCATTATTTGCTCTAAATGTTTTCGATTCAATTTCGTAGGAAACAAAAGTCCCAAATTTGCTCCTTGTTCAACTGGCTAGACGCCCTGTTATATTGATGAGGATTTTATTTGCTGTCTTGTTTCAGTTCTTTGTGGTTTACAGTTACACCTGATTTCCTGTTTGTTGGTCTTCCATGTTTGGTGTTGTCTTGGTGAGGTCTGGTCTTCTTATTTTCCTGTTTCTGTGGGTATTCGCTGTTTTGTTGCTGGTGCTTGGCTTCTGAATGTGTTGGTGTCACTGTTCCTTTTGGAGTTAACAGAGCAGGGCGAGAGAGCGATAATGCTGCATGGACAACACATGGTCTCATCTCCCCAAGATCGGTGTATTTGATTACTTTTGTTTCCTGGCCTTTGTAGTCAACCTATCTTGTGTAGACGGCTTTTGGTTAACTTCCAGTGTGTTACAGTTCACAATGGGGTACTTATCATGAACTTGTCTGCACGCCGAGAGTTTCTTTCCCTCCCTCTCATGCCACAGCCTGTCTTATATTGTGTGGGTGTCATCTATTCCTTATTTTCAACGGTTCAACTGTTCTCTTTTTTTTTCCCACCACTCGCGTGATTATTTCCACATTTTACTACTTGCTCGCCGGTTTGTGAGTGTCGAAACTTGGATGTTTCTGTATTTCTACTTTCCTTGTCAATTTTTTTTTCTTTCTGGGGCACCACCAAGTAACGTAGAAATTTGAAAACATCCTAATTTCGATACAAGCAGTCGCGCCTTCGACTTCACCCTGCAGTACTTCTTACTTGTACAGTCTGCTGCGCCTCAAAGAAACTCACGACAACACATACGATATATATGACAAGCAAATGCTGAACAAAGGCATCTCATAACACCTCCACAACATAGGATAGGTTGTGCGACAGGCCGCAACATGAATGGGAGGGAAAAGAACTCTCGCTGTGCAGGCAAGTTCGTGATAAGTTTCTCTGTCAGGAATTTAACCTGGTCAATAAATGCTTGACAAAGTTGTCTGCAAGGCGTAAGTATCACGCTTTGTTAAAACAGGCACAACGCAATTACATTTCATATTATTTTGACTTTTCTGCATTGAGTCATTGAATGAAATCACCACTACCAGCACATACAAACATTTCTCTTTATTTTCCATTTTCTGCTGTTGCTTTCAAGCTTTATATTCCAAAGTGATCTGAGAATTTTCTTACCTTCTTCTTCTTCAGGCATTACGAGCCTTTGAGGGTCAGCTCTTAATAGGTTTCCTAGAGTCCACATTCCCTTAAAGTCCTTTTGATGTTCAGGAGTTGTCAGTTTAAGACCATCCGATTTCAAGGCCAGGTCTCTCTTTGTCTGTTTTTTACCATTTGGTGGCCCTGCTGGTAGTTATGCTAACACTGGCATGGCTCTCAGTCATTAAAACTGTTTGAGATACTACATATTTTCTGTACAAAATTGTTTCTTACATTCAACAATTTAAAAAAAAAAAAAATTTTTTTTTGTTTTTAATAAAAAGTCCGTGCGTCTATTGTTGGTCATCATATCTAACAGCATCTTTAAAGGTATGCCACCAACAATTTTTTTATGCAGATGTTTCCTGACTGGGTTCTGGGACCACATTTTGAAAGGAAAAATAACAGAACATTGAACCCAATGAGATGTCATTCAAGGCGACTCATTCTGGGTATCTAAAATTGAATGTGTTGGGTTGATGGGCACAGATAGCACATCCTAGCTGTACACCACTGTAGAACTTGCCAACAACCGTTATAAGGGGCGAGTACAGAAGAAGAAGATACAGATGGACTTTAATGTTATGATGCCCAACTGTCTGAAATCATTTCTCTTAGTAGCCTCTCCTAACATACTTTTAAAAACAATTGTTACGGTGTACTCCGTCGGCTCTGTGGCTAAGTCAATGCGAACGCTTCATAATGCCGGGTTCGATCCCAGCTGCTGGCTATGAGCCCTGCGTTGGTTTCGACGGTGGTATCAGGGGGCCGACTGTCCAGAAAGCACTGGCAAACTACTGGACGTAACCACACAACAGCCAGGGGCTGCTGGGGTTGGTTCTGCAACGTCCTGTAAAGGATACGCAACTAACTAACCTACGGTGTACTCCAGGATTTCCCTTTATATTTTTCATCCAAAGTATGTGAATTGGCTTGTAAAGTGGTTAGTTCCTAGCCTCTCATGCAGGAGACAGAGCTTTCATCCCATGTGGAGGAATAGATATTTGTTGTTGAGGACAAAATACACATTCCAACCTGCACAGTTTATGAAGACTGTACTAGGCATGCAGCCTTAAATCCTCAGGCTTACGATCACCTCACCTTTACTACTGTAAAAGTGCTTAACAGAGGCAGTCAAGACAGACAGAGTGTTGACTGTCTCCCTCTGTTGGAGGTTACTAGTTCCCGCTGGGTTAATTTTTTTGAAGACTTCATTACATTTTTTATCTCTTCCCTTCTTCTTATCTATAAAACCATATAGCCACAGCCTTCACATAATTTCGAAGTCTTAGTAATCTACTGACAGGTCATGATTCACTCCGGCAAACTATTACTCTTCACCTCAATATTCAGCTGCATTTGCTGCCAATCCATCTTTACACACACACACACACATGTCCCTGTATGAAGAACAGACTCCATCTGCCTGAAAGACAAGGAAGCAACAGTCTGCAAAAATATAAGCCGGATCTCTTAAACTGATGTGTAAAACTCAGGTTCCGGAACAAGACAAAAATCCATAAGTGGGCGAACAACCAGAACCTTTCACTGGAGTTTACAGCCAGAGAATGCTGAGAAAAAGAAGAGCTCTGGTACATCTCAGCCACATGTGGCAGAGTCAGTGATGGTACATCTCAGCCGCATGTGAAAGTCAGTGATGGTACATCTCAGCCGCATGTGACAGAGTCAGTGATGGTACATTTCATCCGTATGTGGCAGTCAGTGAAATATCTCCTTGTGGGTTCAGGAAAAAAAAAAGAATAGAACCACTATGTTACCTCCGCTTCTTCCCCCTTGTCCTAACATAGATCATATAAGGCAATTAATTAAGAGTTTGCTAAAACCGAATGTGTTGACCGAAAAGCACAGCCTAACTGAAAGCTAAACCACAATGTGCCAACCATCTTTTCAGGGTGACAGCAGAAGAAAAACACCCATTTAACCTCTAAGTGTGTGAAAATTCTTGTCCATGTGTTCAGACAAGTTGTGGTTGTTTCCTCTTCAGTTTATCTTCAGACTGGTGTCAAGTAATTCTGCCTCCTTAAAGTAAGCTATACCATTCTATGATCTTTGCCACTTTGTTTGGAATTTATTTTCTTCCCACCCAAAACTAATTTATCCCATTCCCTTACCTCCTAATTACCAGAATACAAATTTAGTTTTAAAAAAAATGAAGAAACTGGTCCAATGTCACATTCATAATGTTTATTAAAAAACAAAGTACTGTTTGTTGCATTATGTTGCTAAACAAAATGTTTAAAAGCAATCTAAAAAAAACAATGAACAGTTAAATGCAGTAAAATGGCAATGTATAAAATAACTCTTTCAGTACCAAGAATGTGTTACTTTCAGTCATTATATACTTTAAGTAATTAACAGAGTTACAGTTTGAGCTGAGAGAATCCATTTCATCGTATCTGGTTATCTTCCATATGGCTTAGTCTCTCCCCATAGAATGGCTAGCCGCCTGCCAAGAACCTTACACAAAGCACAAACTATGTAGCTCCAGTGATAACCCCTAGAGATCTTGGTAAAAACTGTACTCATGAACTGAATGAAGTGTTCTTCTTCTTCTTTGTGTTTATCTGCACGATGAAGTCATGTGTTTGACACTCTTGACAACTTTAACAACAATTACTGACAGGTTACAAGACAATGATATGGTCACTGTAATTTTTGCTACATTTTTAAAGTTTTCATTTGACCCCCTTATAAATGTTTGGGTCTGTGAAGGTGTAATAACGTCAACAGCCTTGAAGTGAGCTAAAGGTAATCATCTGGAACAGGTTAGTGTGAAGACAATACACTATCAGTAACATTACAAAGTAACCTGGAAAACAGATGCTCGATACCGTTGGATGTGTCGACTGTAAGGCACAAATGTCGCAGCTATACTGCAAACAAGCACAACGCAATTACATCCTAATGAGAAACAACGAAGAAGAAGAAGGTGAACCACATTTAAAGAAAAAGCTGAAGGTAAGCAAGCAAGAGGCAGACAGCAATAAAAGTGGAAGGATAACATGAAGAGCAGTCTGAGAGAGTGTATAACCAGGACAAGAGACAAAAAGCATGTTAGAGATCTCCAACTTTCATTGGGGAGAGAGCTCCTGATTGATTGATAGAACTGAAAAAGCTACAAGACATTCAGAAAAAAATATAATCTCAGCCAACACCAATAAATGCTTGGTACTGAATGAGCCAAAGAAAAATCTAGACTTCAAAAAACTCTTCTAACATAAACTTTGACCACAATTTAGCAAAAAATAACATTAAACAAGGGCACGAACATTGAGTATTCTGTCAGTTTGTAAGCATACTTTTCTCTGCCAAAGGCAAAAAAAAAATTTTTTTTTTTTAAAATAAGGCATACATAAACAACTAAAATTCAACAATGAAATAAACTGTTCTGTTGAAGTCATTAACCTTTAATCCCAAATAACGCATGACAGGCTACTTCTTGTAAATCCTAGCCATCGTTAGATGTGTTCTCAGTCTTGTCTGGGTTGGTAAAAGATGACTCAAGCAAGCTGGCATTTCCAGTAGTTACGTCCACTATGTATTTAAAGTAAAAATTACAACAAAGTAAACAACCCTTTACTTGCCAGATATGCCTAGGGAATATGATGCTAAACTCACATTTGTATAGACCAATGGGCACATATTGGCTGATGTGGGCAATATGAAGCTGGTCACCTTGCACCTCATGGGATTTCTCTTCATATCCTTTTTGTTTATCCTCAAATGGGCGGTGTAATCAACAATAATTTTTTTCTTCTGTTCTGCATATGTTGGATACTTGCAGCAAATATTGAATACTTTTCTTGTCCTTCTCTAGTACCTCAGACATGTTTCTGGGAAGATGTCTTGTCCTCAAAGGGGCTGCCTGGTCTCAAGGCATGGTGTCCGCCTCGAGTGCTAGAGGTTCCGGGTTCAATCCCCAGGAAGGGCTGGGATTTTTTCACGTGGACTTGAACTTTTCTAGTCATTCCCCGTGGTCTCTGGATAGTGAGATCGGACACCCGTGTGCTTTGTTGCGCACGTTAAAAAAATCCCCTGGCAACTGGAAATTGAAAAGAGTAGCCTGTGCAAAAATTTAGAGTTAAAAATCTACCCAAAGTATTTCAGGATCCTCATTGGTGCTGCAGAGCCTGTGCATTGTGCTGAGCTTCTTCAGACTCAGACTTGAGTTAGAAGAAAGAACGGAGCACTTATGGGTTACACCCGTGTGCCATAATGTTGATCCATTGCTCAAACCTCTTGTCTTGTCCTCTATTTAATATTTTATATAAGTTGCCCTTTATTTCTGAAAGGCTGTTTTTGATGTGGCCAGTGTACCCTTTGCGCGGTACTTCCCCCACTCAGTGCTTATTATATTTCTTCAACATGGATTCAACGTGTGGACTTCTCACCCTCACTTCTACAAAGTGGTACATTTCTCCAAAATTAGTTACATTAAAGTAATTATAGAAAACCCATCAATTAATGACATTTGTGGTGAACAGGATAAACTCGCTAATGGTAGGTTTATGTTACAAGGGTGTTTATTGAAGACAAAAAAAGGGGAAACACTAAAAAAAAAAAAAAACAATACATTTAAAAAAAAAATTTATCAAGTGATGTTTCTAAACTGGGTGTCCATTTAAAAATATTTCATAAACACTAACAAACAATGAGCCAGTATCTCAGACAATGATATCGATTAACCAGAAATGACCCTTTAATACAACACACACACACAAATGGCAAAGATGTACATGGTAATATCATCCCCTTTTAACAAAATGGTCCCAACACACATCAAATAATGGTACTATAATACCACAAGAAAAGTTTTTAAAAACACAGTGAGTATCAAAGTTTTTATTTTGTTAAAAGTAATAACGTGTTCACTGCATACTGTTAAGCTACGGGCTATAGATGACAAACATGGACAAATAATTTGTTGATGCAATTTCTTTTAGCAACTGAAAACATATGGATACATAATATAAATCTGGCAATACTGTGGATTGATAAATTAATAAAAATATTACTGTGACCTCAGATTAGAGCAGTTGCCACTTGGTACTAGATCTCTATGCAAATAAAAATGTCATTTTTTAAGCTCAAGAGTGCACTCATTCAAAAATACTGGCCATCATTATCCATCAGAGTATTCATTAATATATCTGTAAATATACAGTAAAAGTTCATTAATATAAATTTCAAAGGACCGTAAAATCAAGAGTACACACAATAAAAATTTGTGTCAAGCGAGTTCAACCCCACCAGGACTGCACAACGAGCCAAAAAGACCCGGTGACAAAAAGTGCCACCATTTGGATGAGAACCACTGCAAGTCCCAGAAAGCCGTAGTTATACTTATAGCCCCTGATAGCAGCTGGCATGGGACTTTAAAATAACAATAAACTGAGACCCACACTGGGAAGGGTGCTGAAAATGTGTCCGGGGAAATTAATACACCCTTTCCTGGGAAAAAACATGTTTGTTCGTGTTTACTGAATGTTCTTATTAAGTGAGTTCACGCTAACAGAATGTTCTTAAGTGAGTTCACATTTACATAATGTTCTTCTCAAGTGAGTTCATGTTTATAGAATGTTGTCAAGTGAGTTCACATTTAAAGAATGTTCTTAAGTGAGTTCACGTTTACAGACAGTTCATATTTACAGAATAATAATTCAGGTTAATTGAATATTTTTCTTAAGTGAGTTCAGGTTAACTGAATGTTCTTCATATGTGAGTTCATGTTTACAGAATGTTCATCCTAAGCCACAGATGCTGACATTAACAGAAAAAAAAATTTAAAGGAGACCACACTCTCACACACACAAACACCTTTAGCCCTGTTGCTCTATGGCAGCGGTTCTCAACCTGTGGGTCGCGAACCTTTTGTGGGTCAAATAACCCTTTCACAGGGGTCACCAAAGACCATCGGAAAACACACATTCACTGAAGTTATGAAGTAGCAATGAAAATGACTGTATGGTTGGGGGGTCGCCACAGATTAAGAGCAGTTTCCACTTGGTACTAAGTCTCTATGCAAATACACAATTCATTTCTCAACCTCAAGAGTGCACACAGTCAGAAGCTGGGTATTGGCTACTGCTTAGAGATCATCACAAAACATTATGACGGTAAGCGTCGTAGGGGAGGAATAATTTGCGATCAACTGTACGCTAGCTCACACTGGTTATTGTCATGAGATGAATGCATAAGGTGTCTTTAATGTTTTTTATCCATACTTTTGCAGCCATCCTCTAGCTCTTGCAACTGACCTTCTGAGGTGTAGTGCCTGTCATGGCATTTAATCTTGCTACACTTAAACAAAATGTCCAAACCACTTGATGCTGTTTCTCGATGAATCTAGTACAAGGTGTCGTTCCCACAATCTGTCTGATAGTATCATTATTCACTCGATCTCAGATGGTTGGGTTGGCGGCTTTTCTCAGGTAGCTCATCTCATAGGTGGCGATTTTGTGTACATGAGCTTTAGATAGTGTCGAAGAGAATAAATAATAGAGAATATATGATTGTTACAACCCTATCTTTCAGAATGTAAAGGATCCTGATCTACACTTTCAGTTGTTCTGTGTATTTTATAGACCAATCTTTGTCCTGCCCAAAATGTAAATTTTCTGTTCTTAATAGGAAACATGGTTCTACGGGTTCTAACCCAAGCCCCACACACACACACAAAAATATGCATACATTTCACTAAACCACAACCAGAGCAAAAAATAGACAGAGATTAACAGCTGGATGGCTTGAATACATAGCAAATGTGGGATGACAGCACAGGTCTGATCAATGACTGGTGATCGGGTCAGAGGGTCAACTATATCCATGACATCTGACCATCATGGCATGTGACATCTGACCATCATGGCATGTGACATCTGACCATCATGGCATGTGAAATCTGACCATCATGGCATGTGACATCTGACCATCAGGGCATGTGACATCTGACCATCATGGCATGTGACATCTGACCATCATGGCAAGTGACATCTGACATCTGTTGAGGACCAGTTGGTGTTCCTAGCTGTTCAGACAGATGCACTCCAACTTCAAAGGAGGCCTCAATTAGTCGACTCCTACAACTTGCTTGTTGGGGAGGCAGTTGGTTTATTCTTGTTTTTCCCCCAATGGGGCCCTGGAACCCACACAGGGTACCATGTAGCTGATGTATAGCTTTACCAATCATGTTCATTACACACAGATGAATCATAATTGTATCAAGCCTGCTCATCACATATAAAGAAGCACAACTCTACCAGTCATAGCCATATTGTACTAAAAACTTTACAAATCATGTTCATCACATTCAGATGAATCATAACTGTTTCAACCATGTTCATCACACATGAATAAATGAAGTATAACTTTACCAATCATGTTCAATACACACAGATGAAGCACAAATCCATTAATCATGGTCATTTTGTAGAAATAACTTTACCAATCAAGTTGTCACATATAAATGAAGCACAACTTTACCAATCAAGTTGTCACATATAAATGAAGCACAACTTTACCAATCACGTTCATCATTTACAAATGAACACGTTTACCTATCACTTTCAACATATATATTTGATATGTAACTTTACCAATCATGTTCATCACATATAAATGAAGCACAACTTTACCAATAATGTTCATCACAAACAGAAAACACCTTTACTATCACCTTCATCACAAACATATGATACATAACAACAACCCAATTCATCTGTTTCCAATACAGCAAGTATATGAGATATTCAAAAAGATGCTCTGCAAGACGGTAGCAGCACATTCAACAACTAAAATGGCTAACTGAGATTCACACCAATGTACAAGGAGTGATGGATATTAAGCTATGGGTGAAAACTAAACACAAAATGCAACCAGAAAGTGTGACAGTTATGCATTTAAAAAAAAGGTGCTTTATCAATATCCTATCCCAAAAAGGGGAAATCCACAGATCAAATGACAGTCTAATTTTTTAGGGGGTGGTAGATAGGCTGCATGCAGTCGTGAGACCTAGGTTGTACTCCCTCGTGGGACGTTAGGTGGGTTGGGGTTAGGTCCAGTTCTAAATGTTTTCGGGGTCGTTAAAAGCGTCAGAAAGCTAGGAGGTCCCAATCTTACCACCCTCTAAAACTGTCCTGTGATGTCATCTGGGGTAGGATATTAATAAAGCACCCAATGTCCCGACCACAGTCCTTCTTCTTCTTCAGTCTTTTATCCCCCCATGTGGCACAGGTCCTCAACCAAATCATGTCAGTTTATGCTCTTTTTATCACTTGTGATTCTCAATATATCCTCACTGTCCCAGTTTCCTGTTCTTTTCTCGATATATTTGTGGTCTCTGTCGTCCTTATCTGCATAGAACTTCAGGTTACACTCAGCTGGTGCAGCCTTTATTGAGTGCTCTAATTATAACTACACTGGAGGTTAAACATGGTATCTGGGATCTGCTCTGTTGGTCTACCGTCCAGATAGAGACTTCTTTTTTAAAATCTCAGGGCTGCCAACCTTCAGGTAGCAGCTCAGAGGGGATAAAATGATGGATTAGTATCGCTGACCAAAGCCTTGGCCAACAAACAAATTGCTGTTATTGCTACCTGAAGGTATGGTCACCCCTGAGAATGTGAGAATCCCATTCTGGGTGGCAAACTGACCTGGCAAATCCCCCACACAACTCTAACCCCAGAAACTCATTGAAAAAACCCAGTTCCCGGAAAGTCCCGAAACGAATCCTTAAAATCCATTTTCAGGCCACTCAATATTTTGTTTTAAAAAATGTATTTATAGTTTTTTTTATTTTTTTTTTATTTTTAAAAACTACTTAGAGAAGGCAAGCACTCAACCAATGGCACACTGACAAAGGGAAAATGCCATAGCAGAAATTCCTGGTAAGCTATTTATACAGGACTGAGACACTGCCAGTTGTGCCAGATTTGCGGCTTCTCAGGACAAAAGGGTTAAACCTCAGAGAAATGACAACTGCGGCTCTCATAATGGCAACACCAACCTGGTGTGGCCTGAACGAACAAAAAAGGGGAGGACAAATAAAACTATGGTAACATTAACAAACTTATCTGACAGCCAAAATATTACATCTGAGCACAGGACAAATCCTAGTGTGAACATACTCTATGACAACAAAATAAAATTGGCAGATGAGAGCTTCCCGTCTTGTTTGTTCTTTGATAAAAACTGGCTGAAAATGTGTTTCTTTTTTTAACTCTTTCAGCACAAGCTTGTCATTACTTAAACTCTAATCCCGAGAGGTTCTAGTTTAAAGCAGCCAATTTTCAAGTCCAAATAAGTTAAAACAAATAACATTACAGGGCAGGAGTAACACTAACAATTCAGATCTAATGAGCTAATGAAACAACTGTTTGTGATAGAAGAGAGTTAGAAGTGTGCACAGTCTTTGGACTACCCGAGGAACATACGACAAGTTGAAAGGTGCTAAAAGAAATCACTCCACGGGCCGGACAACGTGACTGCTACCGGGAATACATCAGCTAAGTGATTGTGTGTATAGCTGTCTCTGCATGTGCTTTTGTTGATTTATGTGATGTGTTGGTGAAGGCTCGCTAGCAGCAAAGTTCATTTTCTGTTTGTGTTATACTGTGAAGCTCGCTGGTCCACTTTTTATTTGGTTGACACCTTTTCATAAAAGAAATCTTGTGTTCAGGGCTTTTATTGTAGAAAAAAAGGTGCTGATACTCATCACAAAGTGTCTAAGCAAAGGTGCGTATTTTCACCACAAAAGTGTTTATTCTGGTAGTGATGACAAAAATTAGGCCTAAAAAGGTGCTTGATACTGTTTAACATTTCGTACCGCCAAAAAAAAAACCTGCATTACGTCTCTTATCTGCCGAGCGACCTGGTCACATTCTACATTAATCTAGCAGAGTAATTCCTCTTGAGGTATCCCACTCTGGCAAGACAAGGCAATGGGCGGTGTACCAAAGCCAAATAAAGACGACACCAAATTTATAATAAAAATTATTTACAACCTATAGTGCGTTGAAGTACCTGGTGGCCTGTAAAAAATGTTCCCCACCCTAAACTTGTAGCCACTACAATGAAAACTAAACTGAGAAACTTATATGATGTAAGTGGAGCATTTCATCTCTCAGAAACAACTCTCCAGCTACAAATATAAGATCTTCTATTTTTGAAGCAGCAGCAAATATCTCATTAGCAAAACTAATATGATAAAACCAGACTTAATAAACAAAATGCTCTTAACATTTTGCTTCTGGATAAGCCGTCAGCCTCTTTGTAAAATATTTGTTTTTCAATTGTTGTGGTTTTTAAGGTGTTAAAAACAACTGGTTGAAGAATGCTGATTTACATCTCAGCATGTTTCAGATCTCAGTGTAACAGTTTTTGTCTCAAAACTTTGGGAAGTTACTTTTTAAAAAAAAAAAAGCATCAGTCCCCGCACTAAGTAAAACTCTTATGAGGCTTAGGCAGTACTAAGGTGAAATGGAGATGGTTGCTGACACTGTGAATGGATTGTCCGCAATATCTGAAACGTCCTTCATCAATGTGTTGTTTAGACTCATAGGGTCTTTAATGGGCAGACACTTGGAGTATCTCTATGGGTACCGAGCGATCGTAGTGAAATCTGCTTTGCGAAGGTGACTCAACAATTGAGTAATTCAAGCCTTCAGAACCTGAAATAACAATTTAATTGTTAACAGATTAATGAAATAGAAATTAAATAAATGCATACATAATTTCACAGAAAAATGCATTTATCAGTGCACATACTAAAGAAACTAAAGAAATGAAAAATAACAGCTAAAATATGGAGTAAGCAAACATGCCACTGGATTCTGCAAAAGTTTGTTTAATGATTGTAAAAGGTAGTTAAAACAAATCAAGGAGAGGATTTCTGCTTATCACTAGTTGTTTAAAAACTTTACCAACAGTCTAAGCAAAGACCTCAAGCCTAGGCAAAAAAACAGAGTAACATCAACAAACTAATTCTTTGCTGCTGAAAAGGTCTCGATGATAAACACAGCCATAAAATTGCAATATCTGACATCCATGATTCAAGAATGTAAAATGAATGTGTGTTATTTGGTACTAAAAATGTTAAAAGACAGCCAGGGACCAAAACTAATCTGCGGAACAATGACCAGAAATTCACCCTACATTATTCTTACTAGTAATACACAACTTGTCTATGACTGATTTTATCTCTCAATGAAGAATACATTTACGTACGGTACTAGGTGTAATGAGGAAAGATCGACTTAGGAACAATGATATCAAGAGGAGACTCGGCACAGAACCAATACTGAACTTAATGGGTAGACAATAAATTAGATGGCTTGGCCATGTAACAAGACAGGCCTCAGACAGGGTCCCACAGAGAGCAATGTCATACAGATACAACAGCAACAGATCCAGAGGTTGACCATGCAGAATATGGACTGCAGAAATAAGAGACACTGTAAAGTACTTTATATGAAGAGAACAGAAGAGCCTGTTTCCATCTCTTCTGCTCAAGGCTTGAAGAACAGGTCATCAAAAAAGGACTACTCTTTATTAAACAGAATTATCTGTAAATTTTCTAAACAAAATACAGGGCCCCTTTGAATCTAGTCGCACATAGAGCATATGATGCTAGACACATACTTTCTTAGTCCACACTGACTCCATTTAAAAAATCACTACCCAGGACCATTACCTGAGTATAGCCATCTTTAAAAGTGGCCCAGGACATTAACTGCTGTAGCCATCTTTACTACACAGGACATTACCTGCTGAAGCCATCTTTACTAAACAGTGACATTAACTGCTAGGCCATCTTTACTACACATCGACATTATGCTGCTACTTTCTTAGTCCCATGGCTTTACTACCCAGGACATTACCTGCTAGCCATCTTTACTACCCAGGACATTACCTGCTAGCCATCTTTACTACCCAGGATATTACCTGCTAGCCATCTTTACTACCCAGGACATTACCTGCTAGCCATCTTTACTACCCAGGACATTACCTGCTAGCCATCTTCACTACCCAGGACATTACCTGCTAGCCATCTTTACTACCCAGGACATTACCTGCTAGCCATCTTTACTACCCAGGACATTACCTGCTAGCCATCTTTACTACCCAGGACATTACCTGCTAGCCATCTTTACTACCCAGGACATTACCTGCTAGCCATCTTTACTACCCAGGACATTACCTGCTAGCCATCTTTACTACCCAGGATATTACCTGCTAGCCATCTTTACTACACAGGACATTACCTGCTAGCCATCTTTACTACCCAGGACATTACCTGCTAGCCATCTTTACTACCCATCTTTACTACCCAGGATATTACCTGCTAGCCATCTTTACTACACAGGACATTACCTGCTAGCCATCTTTACTACCCAGGACATTACCTGCTAGCCATCTTTACTACCCAGGACATTACCTGCTAGCCATCTTTACTACCCAGGACATTACCTGCTAGCCATCTTTACTACCCAGGATATTACCTGCTAGCCATCTTTACTACACAGGACATTACCTGCTAGCCATCTTTACTACCCAGGACATCACCTGCTAGCCATCTTTACTACACAGGACATTACCTGCTAGCCATCTTTACTACCCAGGACATTACCTGATAGCCATCTTTACTACCCAGGACATTACCTGCTAGCCAACTGGAAGCCAAGCCCATTTAAAAAAAAAAAGTCCTGCCCCATGATTATTATACAGAAAACTGAAAATTTGGATAAAGAAATTAACATCAAATGCAGGAGGACAAATCAAGTAATGGGACAGCTAGCAACCTTCCTATAGTATAAGACAATGTGGTCAGCACAAAGAAGAAAATAAACATCTCATACAAAACATATTCATTTGCCCTCTCTATGCTGCTAGGGCCAGACATGGTCATTCACAACAAACCAGAAAAGAAAATCAGTAACAATGGAAATCAGATGTCTCAGAAGGGCTGTAGGAGTGACCACAAGAGATACAGTCAGAAATGAGGTCATTAGAGAAGAATTCGGCACAGAAGTAAAGTAAAGATCCCTTTTCACGCCTTTAGGTGCATCGGGCATATGGGAAGAGCACCCATATTTTTACAGACAAATCTGCACTAGGTGGGTAATGTGGTCAGCGTTACGCCG
This sequence comes from Candidula unifasciata, assembly GCA_905116865.2. Taxonomy (NCBI): domain Eukaryota; kingdom Metazoa; phylum Mollusca; class Gastropoda; order Stylommatophora; family Geomitridae; genus Candidula; species Candidula unifasciata. The sequence continues at coordinate 469,038 of CAJHNH020001136.1, forward strand.
GCCGTCTTTATTTCCCCAGGACAGCCATCCATCCTGGTACCCATTTTAGGCTGGGTCAACCTGTGACCTCCCATACCATGATAAAAATCCACACAGCCAGCAGTAAATTACATACAAAGACAGTAAATCAAATGGTTTGCCTCCTTAGAAAGAAAGAATGCCTTGTGACACCCATACAAAGCATACCTCAAAAGAGAAGGATGTAGGGCACACGGTCGCCCAAGAACAAAACCGAAGGATAATATCAGAGAAACCCAACAACAGCCCGATATGTAAATGGCTGAGGCGGCTAGAAGAGCCAGCAGCAGAACCTCATATCTCGCTCTTGCTAGAAGAAAACGTTCAGGGTCGCATCATTAACAATTTTCAGTAAGACATGTTCGTAGATGACCCACCAATTGCTATCAGGAATGCATCTCTCGTGTCCTCACTTCTAATGGTGGAAGCTATGTAAGCCTTTGGCTTCCTGTTGCTTTCCGGTCCTGTATCTAGAAGACTTTTGAGCACAAACACCAGAGCTGGGATAATGCTTGTGTCATAAACAACATCTGAAATGTGTTGGAAAGGGAACACATAAATAATAAAACAAGTTTAACTGACAAATAACTTGTATAAGTACAAGTTGACACCATCTCAGCAAGTTAGTATCCATTACAGTTTTAGAATGCAAAGAATGTCCTAGGTATTTTCATATTTTTAGGATTAAAATAATATACTAGGTATCATCCGACTTTTAGAGTGCAAACAATTTCTTCTGTATCATCAAATTTATAAGAATAAAAATGATATTCCAGATATCATCACAGTTTTAGAAGATAAAGGATATTCTTTGTATCATCACATGTTTAGAATGTAACTTTCTGCATCTCATAAATTTTTAGAATAAAAATATTTCTAATGTTGGTTACCTGGGTCCCATTGAGGGAGGGGAGGGGGGATGGGGATAGAACAGAGCCATTGCCCCCTTAAGGATGTCATCAAGAGTTATTACTTGATTACACAAGGGGAAGTCAGTAAGTAAGTCACAAATGGTTGTTTGAAGAAAAAAAAAAAATCAGAAGATAACAACTGAAAACTGTTTATTTTTACACATACACTGTCTCTTTATTTTTTCAACATAATTTCCACCAACATTGATGCACTTGGCCCATCATCTTATCATTTTATCAGTCCTCCCAAAGTTGCTGCATAGAAGTAAGTGCTAAGTTTTTAAACCACACGTTCACTTCATATGCAATTTCTGCGTCATTCGTGAAATGTCTCCTGTCAAGGTGTGTTTCCAGTGGATCAAAAAGGTGGAAATCGCTAGGGGCTAAGTCCGGGGTTGTAAGGTGGATGTTCCAGAAGTTCTCACTTTAAATGGTTAATTGTCTCCTGAGTTAACCGAGCCGTATGTGGTCTGACATTGTCATGAAGGAGCAGTACTCTTCAGTCAGCAGGCCTGGATGTTTTCTTTGAATTGCATCATAAAGCATCGATAGAACTTTACAGTGTGAATCAGCATTCACTTTGTCCCCTCTTTTGTTGAAATTGGTTAAAAGCACTCCGAGACAATCCCAAAACACTGTCAGCATAACATTCCCTGCTGATGGAGTGTTACCTTGAATTTTTTAACACAAGGCAAAGAAAAATGTTTTCATGAATCGAAGCATGCTTTGATTCGGGCTTGTAGTGATGCACCCAGTAGCAATCCTGTTCAGCATGCCTTTTCCTTCATCTGCACGACACAGATGCTGCATAGGCAGGCCTAATCGGTTCATTTTGTGTTCATCCGCCACTTGTCTGGGTACCCACCTTGAGCACACTTTCTTAAATTTAAATTGATGATGCATTATGTTGTATGCTGAACCATGTGAGCGCCCTATAGAGTCAAAGTTACTCGCATGTCACCTCTAATCAACTCTTCCACCCACTGCGCGGATGCGTCTGTTGCAATCTCAACAGGACAACCAAATCGGACTTTATCTACAATTTTAGAGTGCCATTGAGAAACATTTTTTTACCCAGCTGTGCACCGCTTTATGAGATAATTAAACAGGGGGTTTGCTCAAATCGGATATGTTAGGGCCGAAACATATAGATATCGCAGCCTAGCTATAAACCTAAACGCAATGAGCTAACCATTAAAAAAAATATGTATATATATATATATATATATATATATATATATATATACATATATTTGATGTCGCTATCACCTAATGACATATTCAGAAACCACTAACTACATTTTCCTGCCACCCATAACCATTTGTGACTTACACTTCCTCTCGTATATTACAAAAGAACAGACAAGCTGCTTTGACAGAAATATATTCCTGCAGCATGATCTAAACTTTCCAGAGGAGATCCTGGCTGGTCTATTGAAGCCCACTGCTTTAGAAATCATACCAACCAGCTTCAGAGTTGGAGTCTCTTCTTCATTTCCTAAGTGTTCACCGGCTGTTGTTGTTGTTGTTGTTATCGATCCAGCGGCGCATGAGCTTTCGCCCTTTGGCCCAATGCCATGTAGTGGAATTTGCATGTTTTCACAAGCTGTTCTTTTCCTCCGTACAAGGTGTTCCACTTGTCTGGTCTCGGAGGGAGTAGCGTTCTTCTTGTCTCACTGAGTTTTGGGCACTCAAAGAGATGGTGTTCAACAGTTTTCGTAGGGGGTAGTTACATAGCTGGCACTCTGGGAGTGTTGTGGCTGTATTCTGTTTAGGTGTCCATTGAGTGGAGTATGTTGCGTTCTAAGTCTGAAGATGGTGGCCTGGTCCCTTCTTGTTAGATGGTTAATGCTGTCATTAGGATCAGGGCCAGACATATGTCTATAAACCTCTCTTCCAGTGTCTCCCATGGCCCATCTGTTCAACCATGTCTCTTTGTTTATAGCTCTTATCAGTGTTTTTTGCTGTCTGGAGGGTTGTCGCTGTAGGTGGTTGTTCTTGTGTTGCTCCTTTCTTTGCCAATCTGTCAGCTCTGTCATTACCTGGTGTGCCGAGTGACCTGGAATCCACTGCATCACTATTCTGATGTTTGTATGAGGTAATAAGCTGATCGGCATCCAGGATTATCTTGGCTATGTCAGTTCTGCAGCGTTCATTGCCCTCCCAGAGCTTGAAGGGCAGACATTGAATCTGTGAAGATGACAATATTTTGGACCTTTGAGGGGTAAACATCCATTACAGTCTTTAGGTGGTATACTGCTGTTTCCAGTGCAATTATTTCAGCTTCATAGTTTGAACAGAATTCCCCGCATGCATCAAAAATCTCTTCAACAGACCCATCGGGATAACCTATGTAGATTCCGTAACCTGCTTAATGGTAGCTTTAAATGCTGATCCATCAGTATAGACATGTATCCATTCTTGGGGGTAAGAATCAACGGTCTTTAGTGATGAGTTCATAAGAGCGATTGGGTCGGACTGTTTGGTTTCCTCGCCTACCAATTTAGTTTGGACTTCTGGAGCTTTAAAGCGAGCATGTGGTGGTAGGTTTTTTGCAACATTCTGAATTCCTTGACGTCTTTCTGGGAGGTGGTATCTGTCCTGAATTTCATTAACACAGTGTAAAACCGATTTGTGCTTTATTCTTTGTTTGGATTCCCAGTTTTCTACAAGATGTCTATTAGGATGGTTACGATTTTCCTAACGCATCTTTCATAAATTCTAAAGTGGCTTTTTCTCTCCGCAAACCCGAGGGGTTCCACATTTGTATGGATTTCACATGCAGCAGTTGGTGTAGACTGCATAGCTCCGCAGATTAATCGGAGGGCATTATTTTGTACTCTGTCAAGAGTCTCTAGGTTAGTTTTGGAACAAGTTGTAAGCAGTGAGTTGTTGTACTCTATCACAGAGCGAACATATCCTAGGTATAAGCCCCTCAGAGTTTCCTTGTCTGATCCCCATGATGTACCTGCAAGTCTCTTTAATAACTGTAACCGCCTCAATGCCTTATTCCTGATGTTTTCAATATGGTTCTTGAGGCTGAGCTGCGGGTCAAGTGTGACTCCAAGGTATGTGGGATGCTCTTCTTTCATCACTTGGTGTTTGTCTAACCTCAGGTTAATATTCTTCCTTGCTACTTGGTGGCTTTTGGTAAAGATTGTGTAGACCGTCTTTGCACAGTTAATCTTGAGTTTCCATCTTTGGCAGTAATCATGCAGTCTTCTAAGGTCTCTATTCAGTCTTTGGGCTCCACTCTGCCATATTGCTAGGTCATCAGCGTACAAGGCTTTTTCGGCCTTGATTTGTTCTGGCAGGTCATTGATAAAGATTAGGAATAGTGTACAGCTCAATGATGAGCCTTGTGGCAAGCCCTATCCAAGACTTCTTTAGAAGAGATTGCGTTGTGCATCTTAGTCTGGATTGTTCTATCTATCAGGAAGTATTTCACCCAGTTATACAATCTGCCATGTATTCCTATGCTCATCATCTTCATCAGGAGACCTTTTCTCCATACTCTGTCATAGGCCTGCTGGAGGTCGACAAAGACTGCCACTGTGTGTTTCTTATTCTGGAAGCCATCATGTATTCTTTGTGTCAGTCTGAACAGCTGGTCTTCTGTGCAGCTGTTGGTTCTGAAGCCTGCCTGTTCATGGCATAGAACACCAGAAACTCTCAAGGAACCAATATAAGCGCCTGTTTATCATTCTTTCTGCAACTTTGCCCAAGCATGATGTTAAGGATATCGCGCGGTAGCTTTTGGGGTCATCTGGAGGCTTTTTGGTTTTAAGGATGGGGACGATATATGCATTCCTCCATGCCCTTGGAAGTTTGCTTGACCTCCAAGTTTTATTAATAAGCCTGAGAACTACTTCTCTCCCAGACCGGCCAAGATGTAGCAGCATTTCGTTGTGGATCTTATCTGGGCCTGGAGATTTTCTAGGTTTTAATTTCTTCACCGGCTGTAAAATTCAGCGGAAAGTTCTCGTTGTTAATCCACCTCTAGACTTTACTTTTGTTCCAGAACTTGAACTTTGCATGCAATCCGTTTTACAAATCTTGCTTATCTGCATGCAGACTGTTGGTTCCTTGCCTCTCAGGCAGAAGCACCCTTACGCTGAAGAGCTGGAGGCAAACAGCTTGATCACTTTGCCACATAGACTTCTGAGGCTCATCACTATCATGCTACCCGCCAATAAAGAATAGATGGCTGTGTTTTGCCATCTCACATGATCACAAGATTCACAGATCATCTCAGAGCTCTTGTCTTGCCCATAGTCACACAGCCAAGTATTCCAGGTACTTATCTCTTGCCCTCCCTTGATCTTTTTTCCTTCAATCTCGCCAGTTATTGCCAAGTTCCAAAATCAATTCCTTCTCAAAAGATGTCAACAACAACAAAAAAACACATTAATTTCTCTGGTCAGTTTAGTTTGCATCTGTCTCAAGGAGGATTCCCTCATGTGTTTTTCTATCATTTAACAACATTCTTTGCATTCTTCTCAAAATTCTACTTTCTACACTTTACAGTCCCAAAAATCGACTGTTTGCTGAAACTGAAGGTACTGGCCACAACAGAGGGGATAACACAGTCTAACTTCAAACTAACACTGTTAGTTGCATATCCTGTACAGTATTTCAGAAACCAATCCAGAATTTACAAGCTGCTGTGTGTGTGTTTTTTTTGTTCTACACATATTTATGTTTAATTGTTTCTGAACACAGTATGCTGCTCAGAGTGTGGTCAAAATCCATGCAAAAGGATGTGCTTAAAGAAAAAAAAAATCCTGCAGCTGACTTTGAACTGCATTCACAATTTTCAGGCACTGACATTATCTTATGTTCCAATTCACTAATTAATAATTCACAGAAGAATAAAATAACTGCTAGATAATCTTCTACATTTGTTGTGTGGGTTCCAAGGTCCCATTTGGGAAAGGGGGGAGGGGGAGGGGAGGATAGACCCCCTGCCTCCTAACAAGCATGTCGCAACAGCTAATTAAACAGGGTTTGCTGAATTAGGATATGTTAGGGCCGAAACATATAGATATCGCAGCCTAGCTATAAACCACAACGCAATATGCCAACCATAAAAAAATGTATGTATATATATATATATCTTCCTACCTGCAGCCAGTATGATGTCCGACTTCAATTTTTCCAGAACTTTCCCTTTCACACACTCCCAGTCGAGATGACAGATGCTCACACGTCTGTCAGCTTTCAAAGAAGCTATTCTGTGGGATGAATCCATGTCCCAGCAACTGGTGCTAACATCAAGCTCCACGGGGTCTGAGTAGATTTCATCATCATTTACATCCGACTCCACCACATCTTTACCGTCCCCAAAGGCTGTGCTCGGATCTTCACTGCCGGATGAAAGACTTAACTGCTTGCGAATTTTGCGTAGAATTTTCTTGTCCCTGTCGGAGGAGTCTGAGTTTTGTTTGTGTTTCTCCTGCACCAGATTCTGCTCGATGTTCTTTGAGAGCAGATATAAAACCTGTGCATGGCAATCTGTAAATGCATAGCTCTGTATCTGACAATATTTACAAGAGACAATCCCTGTCAGGCCGAGCCCACTCCCGAGTTCCGTCACAGACCTGCCACAGAAAAACAAAAGATGACTCACAAGCTATCACATTCACAGTGAAAAAAACTGGCATTTTTGGACTTGCATGTATAATTATCAACATTAACTCTGTGACCCCGAAAAGCAGAGAGCCTGGCATTTCCTGAAAAACAATGCTGCTTTCCCAAAATTTTTGCTATGGCCGGTTCCCGAGAAGCTTAGTTAACAGCATGTGGTTTTGTTTGCGTATGAACTGTGTTTAGGGGGCCTGGAATTTATTTATTAAAAGCTCCAGAAAATGTATCCCATTTAATATTTCACATAAACAATTTGGGAAAATATATAAATAAAATAAAAAATAAAAATAAAAACTCTATATTAGTGGCATGTGTAAAATGACCGTTTTTCAATGCGAATTCCCATGTTATAAACATTACCCCTCCCCATTTTTTTTAGCATTTCCAGGGCAAAAAGGTTAAGAACTCTCACATTTTCATTCACGATTAACACTAAGCACTTTCAGGTTTTAATTTATAACTACCAACACTTAAATACTTTTTATATTTTATTTCTAAATATCACTGTTAGTACTTTCCAATTTGCGGTGTCCGTGGCTTAGGCGTTGCGAGTCCGACTCGTAATCCAGCGTACCGCGATCAAAACCCACTGGTGGCTGCATGGATTTTTATCATGGTATAGGGCATCGCAGGTCTACCCAGCCTACAAGGGGTACCAGGATAGCTGTCCTGGGGAAGTAAAGACGGCCGGCGTAATGACCACATTATCCATCCAGTGCCAATTGGTCTGTAAAAATATGGGACGCTCTTCCCATATACCTGATGCGCCTAAGGCGTGAAAAGAGATCTTTACTTACTTTACTTTTACTTTCCAATTTACATTTATGATAAACAATGTAAACACAATCAGATTTTTATTTATAAGTACTTTAGTCAGAACTTTCTGATTTTTATCTATGATTATCAGACATTCATAGCTTTCAGGTTTCATGTGTAGTGAAGAAGGCTATTCTGTGTAGTACTGTCAGATTTTCATGTTGAGTTGAATCAAGAATTGACATCACAGCACTCGGGGCATTCCCATGCATGCTCTGTCCTCATCTTCAGCAGCCAGCACAGAGTTCCAATACTGATGGTACCGGTCATAATCTGGTCATATGTCCGTCTTGCCTTTTCTCTGATTGTATTGAGCCGGCCAGACCCTCTGGTTACACCCAGGTGCCTCATTCTCTCCAGGCCATAATAATCTTGTTTCTCTACTGATCTACTGAACACATCTGCCTTGTCATGTATCAATTCCCCACCCAGTGGTGTAGATCCAGTCAAGCTGTCTGCCTGTTCATTACCCACTACACCAGCTTAGCCTGGAGAATAGACAGACAGATTTTCATGTCTAATTATCAACATTAACACTGAAAACAAAATAGGTGTCCATTCAGTTTTCTGCTTCTGCCCTGATATTATTCACGGGTGTGTGTGTGTGCTGGTCCTCAACCAACTTCAGTTGTTCTTCTGCTACTCAACTCATGTTGTGCTCTCATTGATTAATCTGTTACTGATTCTATTCTCTGTGTGTTTTCAAGTCACGCTCTATCACTTTTTGTGTGCTAATTCCAGTGCAAGGAATTTTAATTATGCTACTATAAGGATTTTTCACCATCTGTCCTATCCAGTGCCAGCCTCTTTCCCTCTTGATTCAAGGAATTTATAAATAGTTTTAAAGGAGAAAAGCTTATTTCAAATAAAAATAACATTAATGTTATTTTCAATCTAGTGACCCCCCCCCCTCCCTCCCCAACTCCAACAAGCATGCTAAATCAATCAATCAGATGCCGTCTCCACAATGAAGGTTGGCTGCAATGGATCTCCAACAAGCTCTGTCTCTTGCCCTTGATGCAAACTCGCTCATACTGCTGTTCGTCCATCTCTTGATGTTATCCTCCCACTTGTAACGCTGTCTGCCTCTTGCTCGCCTACCTTGAACCTTTCCCTCTAGGATGATCTTTACAATCCTGTTATGTTTTTTAATGTGACCAAAATATTTCACTTGTCTCTTTTTTTATTTCACCTAGCAACTCTCTTTTTATTCCCAATTTCCTCAGTACCTCTGTATTTGATAGCATGCTAAAAAAAAGGCCCCTAATTTAGGATTTTCTGAAATTTGATGTGTTGAGCCGAAAGGCACAGATATCCACAACACAGCGTGCTATTTTAATGGCGAAATAAGGACAAGATTTTCAACTGAATAATTTTTTTTTTGGGGTCTTACATTTTTAAAGAAAAAGAAAGCTCCAGCAGAGACTGACTGGTTCCTGTAGCATGTAAAGCCCACAGGTGAACTTTTCCTGGGCATATCAAACAGCAAAGTGTGGCATTATATCTAGTATGTTTGGTCACAGCTACTAAAGAAGACTGGTGGCTATATATGTTAACATCAAAGAAATACATGTATGATTTTCTTGTTGTCTGAGCACATGCAGAGTTTTTTTGTTTTTGTTTTCCATCCAGGGTGCTATATGTAAGTCTGACACCCTGAGGTTCCAAATCCCCATACAGATGACAGACCAACAGGACAATCCCAGAGACCCTCTTCAACCATCTTCTTCTTCTGCCTTTCTAGCCCCCAAAGGAGAACAGGCCATCAACCAACTCGCCAAGTCGTTCTATCCTTCGCTATCGCATGCAGATCCCCACATGTCCTCCACAACGTTTTAACTTTAATCTCTCTTCTCAATGTGGGTTCCAGTGCGAAGACATTCCAGTTATATTGTTCTTAGGTTTTCACAAGAACTATTCAATGCCAGCGTTGTTTCTTCCCTTCTTGGTCCACTGCAACTTGTTTAGTTCTTTCCCAAAGCCATATATTAGTGATTCTATCATACCATTTAATTCCCCCTATTCTGAGCAGGCACCAGTTAATGAATGATTGTAGTTTATTAGTAACTGCATTAGTTGTTCTCCGTGCGTCCAACTTGGCAAAGACTGTTTTAAAGACTGTAGTTTGTACTCAACTGTCCCCGTGTGAGTTTCAGGGTTCCATTGTGGGGAAAACAAGAATAGACCCACTGCCTCCTCAGCAAGCATGTTGTAAGAGTCGACTAACTGGAGGTTTGCTTCGAAGTCGGAGTGTATCTGCCTGAGAGGCAAGGGACTAACAGTCTGCATACAAATAAGTCAGATATGTAAAACAGATGTACATGCAACACTCAGGTTCTGGAACAAGATTAAAGTCCAGAGGTGGATGAAAAACCAGAACCTTCTGCCGGAGTTTACGGCCGGTGAGCGCGAAGCAGCAGCAGTAGAAGAAGAAGAAGCAGAAGAAGAAGAAGAAGCAGAAGAAGAAGAAGAAGAAGAAAAAGAAAAAGAAGAACTCACCTGTTAGCAAAGATATGGGGGTTCTCAAGGATCCACTCTGCCAGATGCTGTGCTGCCTGACAATGCACAGACAAATCCATTAAAATGCCAGAAAAGATCAACACCAATATGCTATACAAATATTTCAACAGAACTGTTGAACTGTTGTTCTGAGTGTGCACTGAAAAGTAAACAATGACTTGCTTATTCTTCAACTAATTTGAGAGGAAAAACAGGCATTAATGAGACTGCATGCAATATATGTAGTACAATCGTCTTCTCCTTCCCTTTATGACTGCTTTGGGTGTTGAGGGAGATATAAGGTTCGACCAGAGACACATCAAACTGTTGTACATTTCTCTAATTTAATCTTTCTACCCTGTTCCTGATCTACCTTGTGCCCTATGTACCTCTCTTCTTTTCGTATATGCCTTGTATGGTATAGCATCGTGAGAAATTTTCATTATGTGCTGCCTGTGTTGGCAATTTAGCAACACTAACACAAAAGTTTAACAAAATTTTAAAAAATTATACTATCTGGGTTTATAAGGAAGTCAAAGAAGAGAAACACTATAACCTATCAAGCATGTCATAAGAGGTTGTTACTTAGGAGGGTAAACCACAGAAAACTTTCATTGCAAATTCCAACTAAACATGAACAAGTCAATAAAAGAGTTGGCATGGGTTGGTAGGGAGTACACCCATTGGAAGATGAAAGGCAGAAAGAGAAGAAAATAAAACCATCTTGAGAGGATCACCTGCAAGACAAAAACTAGAAGACAGTGTGGCATATGATAACTGGATGGCCTATTAAAGCAGCCCTGCCACAAAACTGTCTGTATTTATTTTTGCGGCACAGACAGGGTGTCTCTGAGCCTGAGGTCTATAAGACTGCATGGCTGCCCAAACAGAACAAAATCTATGGCCTTACAGAGGAATCGAACCTGAGCCTCTCGCATGGGAGCCCAGTGTTCTTAACTGTTCGGCAAGCTTCAACTAAAGCAGATTAACAGCTAAAAATAAGTACACAACTAGGTCATACAAAAAGAAAGATATGGCACATATCCCAAACATCTCGCCGGGCGCGAGATTTCGTGTCGGCTCCCCTTCATGTCCTAGCCGTTCCCATGGGCTGTTCTATGTTCTAGGGGTGTCAGCATAATGAGAGAAAAGCAACAGTATTTTGCTTGTCTCTCGCTGATGCTGACGGAATTTCAGCTCGCAGTTTAAGTCACCCAAGTAAGGCCGCAGTGATAGCCATGAAGAGCAAACGCATAACGCTGTAACACACACAGAGCCAGCCACTGATAACGTGGAAAATAAAACATGCTGGCCATTCACAATGTGGAATATAGAATGCTTTCAGGGTTGAAAAAAAACACAACATGACATCCCTAGAACAGCCATGGCATGAATGGGAGCTGACATCCAATCTCGTACCCCACGAGATGAGGGCATGTTTATGCAAAAACAATGACATTTTTCTCAGTAGTCAATCTGGCTCATAAAGAGAATACTGTGCCAACATCTGAGGTATTTTATCCATGTTAAACGTCATGGTGACCTGGAAAGAACTCTAATGGAGGACACCGTTTCTGGAAAACAACACAGAGGCAGACCTCTGCAAAGGTGGATACAAGACATCAAAGATGCATTAGCTATGAAAGCACATTGGGCTGGAGAATTAGCTAGAGACAGAGAAACCTTCAGGTGTGCCGTTACGAGAGGGATATCCTGTAAAGGACCTGCCGACTGATGATAATGATGATAAGTCAATGTAGACAAAGAAGACTCAGACAAGAGACTGTGCAATTTATATCCTGATACATTTAGCTGTACATCTTTAAGTGCATTAACACAGCGTCTCATTGTCAGACATAATTTTTTGTTGCTTTTAAGCCCCACCCTGCCTGTTGCATAATAAAACCTAATCTATGGGGTGAATAGACTTTCTGGGACCTGCCCTCTGGTGATCCTTATTCAAATGGTGGCACTTTGTGTCACCGGGTGTTTATCGCTTAGTGTGATCTCCTGGTGGTCAGTCAGGTGCATACCTATGTATGTGCCATCTCCACTATGAAGGTTGGCTACAATGTCCCCACAGCTCTCTTTGAGAATATTACATAGTGAGGTCCCAATCTCTTCCACAGTGCAACTCTCATAACACTGTCTAAAACCATGAAAGCAGATCTGTCGTTTAATAAATTGTGTGCTGTGGAAATCGAACCTTGGTACCTGAGGATAATGAAATTGTGAAAATTATCTCAGCTACAGATGGCATACTGCAGTAACATAAATAAGATGAAGCAGTAAATGAGTCAATCAGGTCTTGTGCTTACCTCCGTAAAGAAGCAGTTATCAGGTCTTGTGCTTACCTCCGTAAAGAAGCAGTTATGTCTTAGTGTGGTGAATAATGGTATTTAGAGTCAAAGGAAGCTCACAGAAGTCAGCTTCAGGCCTCAGAAATGAGATATCTGATAAAGGTGGTCCAAGTGACAAAAAGGGAAAAAGTTCGCAATCAGACAATACGTCAATATCTTGAAACCCAGGCCTTACAAACTCAGCGGATCAGTCACAGCTATGATGGTTTGGACATGTATGCAGAATAGGGAAAAATCGCACACAATGAGAGGCATGGGAGGCCAAGAACCAGACCTCCAGGGCGACCCAGAATCAGCTAGAAAGACAACATCCGACAGTCCCTAACTGACAGAGGACTGGAATGGAACAAAGGCAAAAAAAAAAACTGCTGAAAGAGAAGAAGTTTGGCAATCTCTTTGGCAAACCTCTATCCCCAAGACAGACGAGAAAAGACCAAGTAAGTGTGAAACGATTCATTTATATGTTTAATCTCACCTAATTATATTACTGCAGTATGCATAGCTCAGAAAAAACCCCAAAAAAACCAAACGCATGGAGAAGGGACCTAGAGATAAACAGATGGAGAGGTTGTGAGGTGAGCTGCATGCAATAGCGTAGGATAGAAGGACTTTGCATGAGTTGGTTGAGGGCCTGTGCTCCATTGGGAGATAAATCAAGAAGAATTATGCACACCTAATGAGATATATGAGTGCCTTCAATAAACTGTCCAACATCTGGAAATCAAAGACACTTAGCAAACACACAAAACTCAAGATCTTCAATTCTTGTGCGATTCCAGTACTAACCTATTGATGCGAGAGCTGGAAATCAACGAAAACTCTAGACACAAAATTAGACAGTTTTGAAAATAAATGCCTTAGAAGAATACTAAATTTCAAATGGTCAGATTTCCGAACCAATACACAAATAAGGCAAGAATCCAGGCAAGAGTATGTGTCTAATTTTATACGAAAACGCCGCTGGAACTATGTCGGCCACGCCCTTAGAATGGATAAATCAAGACTTCCTTACCAAGCCCTCATTTGGACACCACAGGGGAAAAGATCTTGTGGAAGACCAAGGGAAACCCTACGTAGAACTATCATCAGGGAAGGCTCACTCATGGGCCACTCAAACATTCAAGACCTACAACAGATTGCAACGAACCGCCATGCATGGAGAGTCATGACCTCTGCCCTATGTGCCGCACTCGACACAAGAGGAAAGACTAACTAACTAACTAACTAATGAGATACAGCGAAATAAGCCAGGCAACAAACTGCCCAATCCTGGTGTCATCTTGTTCAAATATTCAAATATTGTGCTAACACTGGAGGTAATTTTACAATCACAAGTACAGAGTACTCACCTGCCATGTACTCAGCCCTGTTGTACCTTGAGATACCAAATGAACTGACTCTTGTAGTGAAATACATTCTCCTGAGGGCTAACATAAACAACAAAACAATATATATGTATAGACATGAATATATACACATACACACCAACATATATATACAGATTTGTATGTGTGTGCACGCACATATACACGCATATATATATCAAATAAAGGACTTTAAGGCTGCCAATATACTTATTTTGAGGAAATAATAATTCTTCTCTTCCTCTGGTTACTTCAGTGAAGTGTTGGGGGATGATGAATGGTGTGTGTGTGTTTCTTTCTGATGTGTTGTAAAAGTTAATCTCAATTTCTTTAAGGTGGCTCTTGATGTAGTTGCTCCATATTTTGCACTGCTTTTGCTTGCTCTGTGTGAATTATATTTCTTTAATGTGGTTCAGTGCAGCAGCTGGTATCACAGAGTTCTTGTCAGACAGCCAAATGATCTTGTCTGTTTACTGAACATCTTTATCGAACTGTATGACTGGTTTAAATCTTAGTCTGCTTATCCGTTCTTAATTTGTAATTGTTCCTTTTACTTCGACAGTTCTCTGAAGACACCTTATCTCCGTTATAATTTTCTGTTCACTAGTTGTAGCAAAAGGGGCTGCTGGGGTTGGTTCTGCAACGTCCTGTAAGGCATTCGCAACTAACCTAGTTGTAGCAAAGGGGCTGCTGGGGTTGGTTCTGTAACGTCCTGTAAGGCATACGCAACTAACCTAGTTGTAGTAAAGGTTTCTGTTCACTAGTTGTAGCAAAGGGGCTGCTGGGGTTGGTTCTGTAACGTCCTGTAAGGCATACGCAACTAACCTAGTTGTAGTAAAGGTTTCTGTTCACCAGTTGTAGCAAAGGGGCTGCTGGGATTGGTTCTGCAACGTCCTGTAAAGGATACGCAACTAACCTTGTTGTAGCAAAGGTTTCTGTTCACTAGTTGTAGCAAAGGGGCTGCTGGGATTGGTTCTGCAACGTTCTGTAAAGGATACGCAACTAACCTTGTTGTAGCAAAGGTTTCTGTTCACTAGTTGTAGCAAAGGGGCTGCTGGGATTGGTTCTGCAACGTTCTGTAAAGGATACGCAACTAACCTTGTTGTAGCAAAGGTTTCTTCTTCTTCTTCTTTCGTTCGCATGAAATAAATTGTCTATATCTGCAAAGCCGTCTCTTGTATGAATTTCACTGTCTTTTCTAATTCACTAAGCGGCCCGTAAAGTTTGACTTCCACAAGTGTCTCTTTTGGACAAAGGTTTTGCCTGAAAGCGTTGAATATGGGACAGTCTTGAAGGATGTGATCTGTTGTTTCAGGTGCCAGTCCACAAGTACACATGGCCGATTGGCCAATCTTAAATTTGTTGTACATGTGGGAGCGAAGTCTATTGTGCCCTGTTCTAAGGCGAAGGATAATAACTTGCTCTGGTCTGTCCATAATATGGTAATCATCTTGTGCCAGTTTCGGTGGCATTCTGATTGATTTGATCATTC
Source organism: Candidula unifasciata (assembly GCA_905116865.2). Lineage (NCBI taxonomy): Eukaryota > Metazoa > Mollusca > Gastropoda > Stylommatophora > Geomitridae > Candidula > Candidula unifasciata. Next base: position 484,144 of record CAJHNH020001136.1, read on the forward strand.
TCTTCTTCTGTTGATAAGAGACTGGTATGTCAGGTTGTTCTTCAGTTGCACCTTCCTTAGCTAGTTTATCAGCTTTTTCGTTTCCGGGAACTCCACAGTGGGAAGGTATCCACTGCATTACTAATTTACAGCGGTTGCCTAGTTCGGATAATAGTGTCCGTATGCTTGGTAATTTTCCAGACTGGAGTGACTGAAGTACTGCTTTTGCATCTGTCAGGAATACCACTGGTTGTGAAAAATACCCTGTATTTAGTGCAAAGGTTTATGTTCACTAGTTGTAGCAAAGGGGCTGCTGGGGTTGGTTCTGCAACGTCCTGTAAAGGATACGCAACTAACCTTGTTGTAGCAAAGGGGCTGCTGGGGTTGGTTCTACAACGTCCTGTAAAGGATACACAACTAACCTAGTTGTAGCAAGGGTTTCTGTTTACATTGGTGGCATAATGTGGGCCCAGAAAAAAAAATTATGTGAACTGCCTGGCCCAGAACCAAAAAAAGTTTTGTGACCTGCCTAGGTTTTTGGGGAATGAGAGATGTAGTTACAATTACTTTCCATGTCTATATACATTTTATTAAGAGCAAACAAACTACTTATCTGCTTGGCTTTGTTTATTGGGTTATTGTCCCAAGACTAGAACAAAGTTTTTTTCAAATATTTTTCAACATGCCTCTCCACTATAGATCTTCTTCTTTAACTATAACTACATGGTGTCTGTCTGCATCACGACTGCAATATTTGCACCTTTTGGCTAGCAAAACTGACATTTGCACCTTTCGGCTAGCAAAACTGATTCCTTTGGGTATTTGTTGCTCAGATTAGCTTTCTCAGCACCACAGATTTAACACTGACCTGTCAACATTGCTTATATATTGTGGAAATAATTTGGTAATCATCTTCATCTTTCACATTCATACATAAGAAATTGACATGTAAAAATGATTCTATTGTTCCCCGTGGGGGTTCCGGGGCCCCCTAATGGGGGAAAACAAGAACAGGCCCACTGCCTCCCCAACAAGCATGTTGTAAGAGTCGACTAATTTGGGAGCTTCCTTCGAAGTCAGAGTGCATCTGCCTGAGAGGCAAGGAACCAACAATCTGTATACAATTAAGTCAGATCTGTTAAACAGATGCACAAGCAACACTCAGGTACTGGAACACGACTAAAGTCCAGACGTGGACGAACGACCAGAACTTTCCACCGGCGTTCACAGCCGGTGAATGCTAAGATGAAGAATAAGAAGATTCTATTGTAAATAGTTTTAATAACTTCTAGAATTTTCCAGGAAAGCGATCTACTAGCACATATTTAAATTTATATACTATATAAACTATACCATTTTATATGACTTGTAGCAAAGAGTCTCGTCTTCATCTTCACTCCGAGACAACAGGTCTGTGTATGTTTCATACATCTCATCAGCAATGTCTGCATCTTCTGATTCCAGCTGAGGAAAGAACACAGGGTGTGACATGCAGTCAATAAACAAGTCAGAGGAGATTCACCACTGTGGTGATCTGTAGTCAAATATTTGAACAGAAGAGTTTACAATGTGAAATTAAATATTAGGAAATTAGTAGACGGCTTCCCCGTGTGGGTTACAGGGCCCCACTGTGAGGAAAACAAGAACAGACGCACTGCCTCCCCAACAAGTATGCTGTAATAGTCGACTAACTGGGAGCTTCATTCGAAGTTGGAGTGCATCTGCCAGAGAGACAAGGAACTAATAGTCTGCATACAAATAAGTCAGATTTGTAAAATGGATGTGCATGTAACATTCAGGTTCTGGAACAAGACTAAAGTTCAGAGGTGGATGAACAACCGGAACATTTCGCCGGAGTTTACAGCCAGTGAAAGCAAAGAAGATGAAGAATTAAAGACTAGGACTGAAACTAGTCCAACAACTAATTGAAAGTGCAACAGATTTTTCTTCTTCTGAGTTCCCCATTAAATCAATGGTTGGCAAAATGTGTTTTTTTTTTCTCTTCTTTTTCTTAAAGCCATGCTGTGTGACGTTGGTAGTCATGTCTATCCACAACCTTCTGTCGTGTGTACTTTTAATCAACTCTGACACAGATGATATTCCATCTCATGATGTCAAACTGTCATGGCCAGCATCTTTTCTCTTGGTCTGCCTCTGCCTCTCCTCCACTCCAACTTTCCTACTGTCATGATGTACTCCAGTTTTCTCATTCTCATCATATGACTAAAGAATGTAGACTGTCTCTTTCTGATGTGTGAATCTATTGGTTATTATTGCCTAGACATCGACCTGGCTGCTTCGAAATACGAAGATAAGTGATACTGTGTATTTATGTATCAAGAAAAGATATAAAACCGAACGAAAAGTATATATATGTAGCATTGTCTAATTTGTGTATGTGCTGATAAAGGCTCCATAGCCGCAACATTCACGTTTTGTTTGTAATATTGGGAAGTTCTTTTATATATATACTTTTTGTTCAGGTTTATATCTTTCCTTGATATCTTTCTGATGTGGGCAATCAGTTCTCATCGTTGGTTTCTTTCAAGACATCCTCATACTCTTTTTAATCTGACCAGGGTATTCTCATCATTCGTCTATAAAAACCACATCTCTGCAGATTTCAAATAATGTTTCACTAATCTACCAGCTGTCCATGATTCATTTCCATATATTAAGATAGGATTCATAAAGCTTTTAAAAATTCTCTTTCTCGTCTCAACTGACAAAGAAAAACTGCACAAAATATTCTTCATTTTGTAAAATACTGCCTTTGTTTGAGCTATTATAAAGTTAACTTCTTTAATACATTTTCCATTTGATGTTGTCAGGGTGCCCAAGTCAACCTGCTTGAGGCTTGTCCCACTTACTTTGACTGTGGAGGGTCAGTTTTCTTTGTAATTACCATCTGATTTTAACAAACCCTAGAGGGTCTAATGGGGACCTGGAACCCACACGGGGTGTGCAATCCATAAAATGACAATAATGGCTTGGTATCAACTTCCCCACTCTCTGCCGCACCATTCTCTTCAGAACCTGATGATCTATCAGTGTCTCTGCAGTGTTCGCTTACTCCAAAGACCCCTGGTAACATCATCTAGCTTGTCGTGCATCATCTTTACCAGAAACTGGTGTAGAATCAGCCAATCTGTCTTCCGGTTATTTCCCAACACAACTGCCCACCCTGGAGAACATTTCCAAAGAACAATTCCAGCACACCTAACAACAAGGGGAGTGATGCTTGCCACTCTACACAGAACAAACCCATCTCCAGCTTTCTCAACATGCTTGGTGAGTCTTTTACAGTCATGAAATGTGTGTGCAGCTCATTTTGAATCCATAAAAAGGCCCACAGTGACAACCTCCACCTCCACTCGCAAAGCAGATGGCTATCCATTCGCTTTTGCTACGAACTGTATGCACTTCTTCTGCCTCTCAATACAGTCATCTGTATACAGATAATCAAATCATCTGGGCAAGCACTGTCAATCAGTTTTTGAATTTCTCATTTTGCAGTGCTGACTGGCCAGTCTTTGCACTCCAGGCCTAATGAGAGGGATACGTTGGCGCAGTCGATAGGAGACTCGTTTTCAAATCCAGCTGCGACTCGCTGCAGCCCACGGCCGGTGTTCGAAACTGGGCGGTTCCTGGGGTTCACTTAGCCTCTAGGTAATGGGTACCAGAGTTAACACTCTGGGGTAAATGGAGGAATGTTGCTGTAGCTACAGAGTTTCGTGCGGACGGCGACACAGGTGGACAGTTTCTTATCAGCTGTCCGTACTGGTGGCAGAGCCCTTATGGTTTTTAACCGTGTGCAATGACGCTGGTTGACATCTCCCGACTTTACCTGTTTTTAAATGTGATTATAAAACTATGAGTAAGGCTCACTGCTGCTCAGCCACTTTAACCCACCCCTCACCTCATCTAATATTTTACAAAATTATAATTCTGAGATAGTTTTTTTTTGGTTTCTGAAGGATCCCTTCCCTGCACATATTAGGTTCTCAGTCTCATTCCATCCACCACACAAAAAAGCTCTCAACAAAGTTTATGAATCATGTAGCACCAGCAAGGATCCCAGTATAAGCATTCCAGAATCCCAGTAAACTCTAAATATTCTTTTCTTTCTGTGGTCGGATTGTATCATTTAAAATTTGCACTAGGCATTGCTCTTTTGGTGCACTCTCTTTAATTTCTCAATGTTGAGGGATCTTTACCATATGTAATTTGAACACAAGTTCTATTTTTCAGATATTATTCAAGAAAGCTAAGCGTCCGATTTAACTCTGTTTCGTCAGCATGATGTATAACACCCAGAATCCTTATTAAAAATGTGCAGCACCTAGTCCTATTCAATCATAGGTAGACACAATTCCTTCACCAAGGCGACTGATGCCACCCCACTCCTTATCTATGGCCACTGAATGTTAAAAACCAGAAGATTAAACAACCCAATCATACATTTAGATTTGTTTCTACCCATAAATGTGGAAAACTGATGTGGTGATGCTCCACTGACTTCCAATATATTATAATAATAAACAGACAGGTAGCCTGAAAAAAATCCTGAAGCCTGTTTGTTTCTTGCCATGGTCTGCTAATGCAATTTCCGCTACAAACTGGAGTTTACCATTTCGTTGCCAAAGCTCCTGAGCTGAGTGCTTAGCGCAACACTGAGCTGTGTATATCATGTGAAATGCCTTATGCTTATATTCACATCAATCTGTGATGTGGTTTTTAGATAATGGCAGATTTTCTGTCTACATTTGGACTGAAGATGTCTCTTATACAATAAAATTTTGCCATCTTTATCGAACTGCCATCATGACTGACTACTTCCATAAATGACAAACCATGATTCTGGTGGCAAAGTGTTAGTGTCAGCGCCTGTCACAACTGCCTTATGCATTTACTGTAAATGTATCATTCTGAGCTTTGCATGGACTAACTGGCCTGTTGACCAGTTTTCAAATGGTATAGTCAAGGGCATTCTGTGTGGTTTTTACTGCCATAGAAATGGAACAATTGTAGGGTGACCCATTAGCAGTGAAACTGAAACCTTGACTATCAATTTTATTGACTTTCACATTCCCAAAAGGATTTACAACTTGTATATAATAAACGTTTTTGCCAGATGTCAATGAAGAACATTCTTTTTCCGTCTTTTATCTTCCTAAACAGTACAGGTGGTCACCCAACGGTAACCAAGTCCTTTGTAGTCACCAATTCTCCTTAAATGCATCTTTTAGAGAGCAGGGGTAGTATAGCAGCCATATGCTCACCAGCCAGGCCTAAGGATCAAATCTGCATTTAAGGTGAACTTTCCTTTCCAAAGTTTACCTTGGATTCCAGGCTGACCCAACCTAACATGGATGAAGACCACATCATCCATCAAGCGCTGACTGCTTTATTAAAAATATAGGTTTTTAGCCAAATACATCAAAGGTGTTAAAAGGGTTCTTTTGTCCCCTATAACATGCATGGTAGGTTAGTGTTTCTATTTTGCTTGTTGAATTCAGAATCGACATCACAGCACTCAGGACATTCCCATAAGCGCTCCGTTCCTATCTGATTCCACTGAAGTGATGCTTGCCACTCTGCATGGACCATACCTGTCTCCACTTTTCTGAACATGTCCTGTGAATTGGTTACAATCATGACATGTCTGTACTGCTGCTTCTCAGGCCAGCAGAAGGCTTCGCTGACAGCCTTCACCTCCATTCTCAAACTAGATGTAAACATGTAGTTTGAGAATGGAGGTGGAGGCAGTCAGTGAAGCCTTTGTTTACAATTAGCTTATCACCTTCTTCTTCTTCTTTCGTTCGCATGAAATAAATTATCTATATCTGTAATGCTGTCTCTAGTATGAATTTCACTGTCTTTTGTAATTCACTAAGCGGTCCGTAATGTTTGACTTCCACAAGTGTCTCTTTTGGCCAGAAGTTTTGCCTGGGAGCGTTGAATCTGGGACAGTCTTGGAGGATGTGATCTGTTGCCTCAGGTGCCCGTCCACAGGAACACATGGCTGATTGGCTGATCTTAAATTTGTTGTACATGTTGCAGCGAAGCCGATTGTGCCCTGTTCTACGGCAAGGATAATGACTTGCTCTGGTCTGTCCATAATATGGTAATCGTCTTGTGCCAGTTTCGGTGGCATTCTGATTGATTTGATCATTCTCTTCTTCTGTTGAAAAGAGACTGGTATGTCGGGTTGTTTTACAGTTGCACCTTCCTTAGCTAGTTTATCAGCTCTTTCGTTTCCGGGAACTCCACATTGGGAAGGTATCCACTGCATTACTAATTTACAATGGTTGCCTAGTTTGGATAATAGTGAATGTATGCTTGGTAATTTTCCAGACTGGAGTGCCTGAAGTACCGCTTTTGCATCTGTCAGGATGTGGTTGTGAAAAATACTCTGTATTTAGTAGTTTCTCTACCGCTATCTTGATGGCTTGAACTTCTGCATCATAGTTGTGACAGTGTTGACTGTATCCCTGGTATTATTAGGATACTCAATGTACACTCCTGCACCTACGTTTCTGACTGCACTTTCTGCTGACCCATCTGTGTAAACACGGACCCTAAGATTCTGTGGGTATTCATCATCAAGTAGACTGAGGGTGGCTGTTTTGCGCTGCGCACTGTTTTGTTCTTCTTTGTCAAATACTCTTTTCACTTCTGTCTTGATGTGTCTTGGAAACATACTCCTCTCTCCAGGGGTCCGTTCTGGGACAGCATTTAAGAATCTATCAGTTGCAGGCAAATCAGTGGTTTGTCTGCAGAGCCGTTAGGCCTGGTGGATGAAACTACTTCTCTTTAGTCGTCCCAAAGTTAGATTTTGGAATCTTTCATTCATAGGTTGACTGGGCATACTAAGAAACTTTTCTGTTTGTAAAAGCATCTTGGTGTCTCTGCGTTCACTCAGTGCTTGGGTCATCCCCATTTTCTCCATCACAGCTATAGGTGTTGATTTCATACTGCCTGTGGTAACTCTGAGTGCTTGATTTTGCACTTTGTCTAATTCTTGCAATGTGGTTTTTGATGCCGAACTCCATGCTGTGGATCCATATTCAAGATGTGGTCGAACACTTTGTTGGTAAACTTTTCTAAGTATTTTCCCGCTAGCACCCCATGTGGTTCCATTTAGTTTTCTCAGAATGGCTACCCTCCTTCTGGCTTTCGTTGCTGCCTTGTTGATGTGTTTTCTCCACGTTAACCTAAGCTTATCACCAAGTGTTGCTATTATTTGCTCCTTTAATGTGCCTATGGGGGTGACATTTATAATATAACATTATCTTAAGAATCAGGTGATTATGTTATGAATCAGAACCTGAATATTTACATCTGCTTTGAGAGTGGAAGTGGAGACGGGCACTGCAGCCTTAATTTACATCTAGCTTTTCACCAAGTGTTACTGTTATTTGCTTCTTTAATTGTTCTCAGTAATACATTAGTGACATTTATAACACTACACCCCCGTGTGGGTTCCGGGGCCCCATTGTGGGGAAAACAAGAATAGACACACTGCCTCCCCAAAAGCATGTCGTAAGAGTCGACTAATTAGGGAGCTTCCTTTGAAGTCGGAGTGCATCTGCCTGAGAGGCAAGGAACCAACAGTCTGTATTCAAGAAAATGAGATCTGTAAAACTGATGCACATGCAACACTCAGGTTCTGGAGCAGGACTGCAGTTCAGTAGTGGACGAGCAACCAGAACTTTCCGCCAGAGTGTACAGCTGGTGAACGCGAAGAAGAAGAAGATAACACTACATTACCTTATGAATCAGAAGCTTCATGAAGTATCTCATGTATGAGACAGATGGTGGAAAATTACTACAGACTGGATGCTTCACAGTGGCTAGAAGAAGCTGCCTCTGCAGCTCATGACTTCTGGCTAACAGGGTTGCTTCCTCATCCTAAAATATTCAGTTAAAGAAAAGATTAAAGAAAATATTAATGTCAAAACTGACCTCAAATAGTCAGCCAAAAATTGTGAACACACTTGAGGACAAAAATTGTATTAGATATATATAAATATACTTCTTTTCGTTCACCAGCTGTAAACTCTAGGCGAAAGTTCTGGTTGTTCATCCACTTCTGCACACTAGTCTTGTTCCGTATGATGAGGAAAGGTTAAAGCCATTGTGATGTGTATAAGGAGCTACTCCGTACCTTACCTCGGGTGCCAGAAGGCTCTGGACTGGTTTTATGGATCCTCAGGCAAGACTCCTGCCACACATCCTCAGTGTGCGCTTTGGATAATGGCTCATATGGCCTGAACCGAGTTGGCATGGGATCCTGGAGCTGGTGGTCCCCAGAGATGCAGTGTCCAGAAATCCTCTGGCTCTCATCAGACCCCCCCCCCCCCCCCCCCCGCCCCCCACTGCATGGGTGAAAACGTCTACAGAAAATACATTTTGAACATTAGCGAAGCCTGCTTGCTGAACTTCCTACTGTATGATAAACCGTGGTTCAAATACCTATCAAGAGAAAGAACTAGTGAACTGCTGAGACTCAGCCCTTGAACAAGACATTTGTTTGTAGTTTAGACAAGCAACATCTCCTGAAGGTGATATCTCACAGTACAGTCACCTCCCCATACATTCATTGTTGACCCTCAACGTCATCGTCTTGATGTACATCACACACATGTTTCAGTCAGCCAGCCGAATAAGCTCAAAAGTCTGTCAGTCACATATCCTACAGCAAAATCTAAAATGTCTGACCATCGAAAGTCCTACTGTTTGACAGAAATGTTTAATTGGTCATTAACCTTAGCCTTAATGGTCAGAGTGTACGGGACCAAAAAAGTGGAAGCCATGCTGTTTCCACATGAAACAATGTTAAAGGTGTCTGTATTGAAGAATCATGCACCCCTTTGTGTCGTCGTTAAAGTCAAGGACCTGTGGGATGCACCTTCATGATCTTGAGAAGGTGCAGCCTATGATGAGTGGGAAGCTTAGCAGTCCTTGGGGTGAGCTCAAGACCAGACCATCATGTATCAGTTCTGCTTTTATAGAAGCCTTCTTGGATGGCTGGGGGAATGCCCATGATCTGCTCCTGCCTTCTACTGAGGACCAACCAGTCAACACAAGGTTGCTCTAGATGGATTCTCCAGGAACAATGTCTGTAGATTAAGGGATATAAAGAACATCACACAAATAAGGTCACATCTCGTCCCAAGAAACCAAAAGGGAAGGCTAACCTAGTGAACAAATGCCAGATAAGTTGGATATGTCGGCCAAAGGGCGCAGATATTCCAGCTTTGCTGTAAACAGGCACAACGCAATTACGTCACTGAAACAAACAGAAACTAAGAAAAGTCTTGTTCCAGAATGTTGAGTTCTGCATGCACATCCATTTTACAGATCTGACGTATTTGTATGCAAACTGTCAGTTCTCAGGCCTACCTATCATTTGGAGGAGAGCCTTAATTGTAATTCTAGTGGCAGACAGAGTGTGTGAACACTCTGATGACTGCCTTATGCATTTATCATTTTATGCATTTAATGGATACGGGACGGCGTGTGTGATAATTTTTCACTGCTATAAAGTTGGAACCATAAAAAGACAATGGCGATGGTATCTTTGATTTTCACATTTGAGTGAGCAGTTTAATTCAAGAAGATCGAATTCACTGAAATATGAATTATATGACTTGTTATGTTAGTTAGCTTTGCCACATACCAAGAGAGTCGCACAAAGCACGAATTATGTAGCTTTGGCGGCGATCACCGTAAAAACAGATTCGTAAACGTTACATCAATGTACAGCGCTGACTCAGTTGCGGAAAGTCAACAGATCTAAGAAATGATCCATCTATAAATTAGATTTCAGACAGACTCCTTGTCACTGCTGAGCTGAGAAGACCGAGGACAGAGTGGAGTAGAATTGTAATTGTAGAACTAGAAACAGGAGAACGCCAACATCATTTGGCAAGCAAAATGATAATGCTGATGTTGAAACATTGATAATTTACCTTCCATTTCATTTTTCTAACCGGAACCATTTCAAAAAATTGTGAAGAAATCTCACGAAGAGAGAACATGTCCTTAAAGTTGCCGTTATCATGGTCATGTTCACTGGGAGTAGCCATCTTTGATTCCAGCTGAATGTATTTGCTACAGCGTTTTTCATTGGTTCCGTAAAGTCATCATGGAACTAACGCAACTGGGACCAGAATATCGCCACGGCCCGGCCCTTCCGTTGAAAGTAAAGTACAGGACCCTTTTCCACGCCTTAAGGCGTATTGGACATATAGGGCTAGGCCTATATTTTATAGACCAATCGGCACTTAGTGGGTGACGTGGTCAGCCTCACGTCGGCCGCCTTTACTTCCCAGGATTGCACATGGTACCCACTCAAGGCTTAGTCGACCTGGGAGCTTAGGTCATTTTTGAAAAAAAAGTCTGGTCGCCGTCAGGACCCGAACCCACGACCTTTCGATCCGCAGGCCGGCGTCTAGCCGGCACACCACGGCTACTCCCCCTTACATGAAAAGTCTGCTTTTTTTTATGTGTTTGTCTCTAAAGAAACTGCTAGTACGTTGTATTGTGGTTTACAGGCCTGATGTGATACATGCGTCTTTTGGTCAAACTCATTCGATTTTATCATTCGTAACTAGTAGCCTTTTACGTCACGCTTGGCGACAGTGGGTCTATTGACAATGATGCCTAGAAGTTTTGTACAAGCCCACTAGGGGAATTGAGCAAAATAGCATTGTCAGCTCATGTGGTAATTGAGAAATCAAGGCATAATGTATGCTATTTCTATTTTGTTGTTGTTGTGGCAAAACAAGCAAAATTGTATTTTTTTAAATAAAATATATTGTATGTAAAGAGTGAAATTAAAATTAAATGCCTTGAAAACAAATGCCCCGGGAAAACCGAGGTGATTACAAGAAATAATATAAATGTGTCAATAATTGTTGATATTAACGGTTGGGAGACAAAAAGTATGTTAGATTTGTGTGTTTGGCACATCCTGTCGGAAAAGGGGGAGGGGGTGGGAGATGCATTAAACAGGCATAAGGAAGGGATGGGGATGGGTAGAGTCAGGAAACAAGGATGTGCCGGAACAACTCTAATGTTGAGGAATGTTGATAAGAAAGACCAAGAGTGCCGGAATGGATCCCATCCATGATGTCGGAACCATTGCATGGGTTAGAATGAAAATGATGAACAGACTTTGAGACATATACGGCCCCACAGATGACGATAATGATGATGTGAGGGACTGGGCTATTCAATCACTGAAATATTGTCTCCACAATGGAGGTTTGCTGCAATGAATCTTCAGCTAACTCTGACTCTAGTCTTAATCGAACACTATCTGTTTTACTGATGGGTTTATTTATACAGGCGGTTCGATTAAAGAGGCAAAAGAAGTGCTTGGTGGTTCTTAGAAATCCAGAGAAATTTGACTGTGCTCAACAAAATGGGGAAGCAGAAAAACGTGAACAAAACAACACAACGTTTGCATCATTGCTCTCCTCGTTGTTACGTTTGTGTAGTTCACTTATGTTTGAAAAAGGCTGCCCGGCCGAAACGTTATGTTGTGTTGTTTTGTTCACGTTTTTCTGCTTCCCCATTTTGTTGAGCTTTTTAGTCAAATTTCTCTGGAATTCCTTGCATAAGCTTGACTGCAGTCACCCCCATATTTTCACTATTTTTGGTGGTTCTTAGCAAAATCTAACAGTCGATGTTTGGTGCAGGAGAGCCTAGCAAATGATACCACAACATCCAGCTTTAAAATGGAGGTGGAGGCGGTCACTGCAGCTTTCCACTGGTCAGAGAACACGACACACACGCACATCGTGAACGTAACTGACGCAGAAAACATGCTGAGGCAGGTGAGGAGCATAGTATGGATCTTTTCTCCGGGGAATGCCGGTGTGTTGGGAAATGAACAGGCGGACTGGCTCTGCACAACCTGGTGGAATGTTGTTGTTGTCGTTAGTCCATCACGAGTGATGAGGACCACTCTTTCTTTCATCCGTCATGAATTTAATGTTTGTGAGTCCGGAGGTGACTTATAAGCCCAATGCGTGTCCGGAAGAGTCTAGGACAATGACGGCATGGCACATTGCCTGTAGACAAAAAACCTGTTTGGCGGGTCTTTCTGGCCTGACTTCGCTGTACAGCTGCCCCTGTTCTAGATGCCTCATAGATCGTTGCAACATTTCGGATATATGTTCGCCAATAAGTCCGGTCTTGTGCTACAACCTCCCAGGTGTCAGAGTATATGCTGAATGCTTTCAGTTATGCCTTTAATATACTTAGTGGAATGCTGATGAACGATAAAGCAGACGCGGTTAGGGCCTTGTAGGAAACGTTTACAATTTGGATGAGCAAGTGGATGACCAGAGTCTGGTAAGGGTGATGCAGCAGGGAGTGACGAGGGGGATCTGGCCAATGCTCAACGCTCAGAGGAAAGACGTATAATCAGAGTGCTACTGACACCATAGTTATTGGAACTCTGCGCAGGCTGTCGAAGGTAGGGACGGGGTGCTTATGGAAATGCCCCGAGTGCTGTGCTGTCTGTTCTTGAATCAGCTCAGCTCAACTCTCTCTCTCTCTTACTGCTGTTCTTTATCGCTTCATGTTGTCCTACTTGAAATGATACACGACAACCATCCCAAACATGTGCCCGTTACTCGCTGTCAACTGTTAAGACTTGAAAAAAATTAAAACTATGTAGAAAACCAGACTTAATAGAAGATATATTTCTAGATGTCGCCAAGGCCCTTAATATAACTGTAATGTCTCTTTCTTATTAGATCTCGCGTGTACACATTCAACATGGGTTGTTGTCTAGAGGTCATACAGATCAGAGTAGGCAGACTTCGCTTCTGGTAAACTACACGCGTGTCCAAATGACAGTAAACGAATATTGATACAGTTCCGAGTTTATTTCCAATACCACATAAGCGACAAGAATCAACCTTACAGACTAACACTTAAGCCATCCAGGCAGGGTCCACTTGCTCGCACTTTGAGTACACATCCACTCCACGGTCGACGTTGACATACTCACGACTGGCAGAATCAACAGTCAGTAGGACACCTCTGTTGTCATCAAATATACTTCAATGTGGCTTTGCTGCAACCACGTCACAGTTTTCACTTCTTGCCATTCCGGATCAATGTTCACTCTGTATCCACTTTAACTCCTATCTCTCTGGGGTCCTGTCACAGAATGACTTTCTAGTCAGCTATTCCTCCAGACCTCGACTTCCCAGTTGAGCTCCCACAGTCTCGTGTTTTGCCATTCTCATGTCGACTTCATGTCTCTCAATTTAGGAACTCCAACAATTCTGCTAATCAGTCAAACCAGTAACGTTATATATATTTTTAACATCACTACAATAATAAGGTTTTTTGGGACTTGGGCAAGGGGGGATTCCCATCCGAAAGGTGGCAAATTGAGTCACCGGGTAGTAATCGCTGATTGTGCGGTCCTGTTGGGGTTGAACGTCAGTCAGTTACCGCTGCTCACTTTCTGCTGGTTAGTGTTGTCATCACATCCCAAACCACTGTCTATCATACTTCCATGGATATATTAGTCATGACATTTCTCCAGTGTGTTTAAACTGTATATATGCTTAAAGAGCTTGCGGATATCACACATTCTTGACTATTGAAAGGTCAGTTTATCGTAAAGACACTTGGGCAGGCCAGTACATCCATTTCAACAGTTTTGCACCTTTGCAATGCAAACGTGGTCTAGTGAGGAAGATTTATTCAAGCCACACGCTACAAGCTGAGTTTGAAACGATTAAACAAACACTGCTTTCTAATGGATATCCAGGTGGTTTTATTAAGTGCCATTGCCAGCCGCCTAAACCAGTTACCATAGAAATGTCGGTGCCAAAAAAAAAAAAAAAAAAGTTTATATACATCTAACGTTCTGGGGAGATAACGTCATGCAACGTGTATATGACAGACTCAAAACAGCAGCCGGTCAAACCTTTTACGTAGCCATGCCTGTTATGAGATTTAAAACCACCACGATTCCTACGCCACCTGTAAAAGAACCAGTGTCGACGTACGCCAGATCTAACTGTATATACCAATTTAAATGCACCTATAACGCTGCATATGTGGGCAGAACTGATCGACGACTGGAGACGACTGGTTGCTGAACATATTCCACTATGGGTGGTAAAAGCAATGCAAAACACTAACATCTCAACAACAACGAATCAGGTGACTGGTTGACAAAATCCATCATCAGCAATTGCGTGCCATATTCTAAATTCCGGGCACATCATTAACAGGGATGATGCATTTCGAATTATTTACAATTCAGCCAACCGTAGATTACTCTGATTCACGGAAGCTTCCGCGATCAGCCTGTTGAAACCAGATCTATGTAGGCAGAAAGAAATGGTCGTTTCCTTAAGATTACCTTGGTGAAACAGACTGTAGAATGTACTCGAAATTGTGTTTCAGTTTTAAGGATTCAGCTATTTGCTTCATTTTTATTACTTGTTACTGTAGTATGCACCTGACAAGATACAGCGAAATATGCCAGGCAATAATATTGTTTGTGTCTTCTTTGTTCAAATTCACATCGGGGAAACATTGCTTTGTATACAGAGAAAGTTGGAATAAGACCATGTCTGGACAGTACTGACAAAGAATTAAATGGTTTGTCATCTTCCTCTTTCATTAACTCTTACTGGAGCATACATTATCAGCCATCTCAATGCAGCCCTCTTATCCGTTGATATCTCAAATAGTTTTACTTTCATGTCTTTCCTATCTGTGTATCTCTTTTTCATGGCTCTGAACAATGGTTAAAAAAAAGTATACTCAAACGAGACAAATCTTGGATGGGTCGGGCTGAGAATGCCATCGAACTGGTTTTCAGTTAAGTAAACTTGCCAAGTATCCGCAAATCCTTAAGACAATACCTTGTGGATAGAGAGGGGGTGGGTGGGGTGGTGGTGGTGGTGGTGGAGTCCATGTGTAATGTTACGCACATACAAAAATCTCTTGATAGTTGAAAATAAAAAAAAGAGTAGCTTAAAGGCGCTGCCCAGGCAAAATTTGGAGTTAAAAATATACTCAAAGTATTTTCATGATCCTCTCCTGTGCTACAGAGTTCGTGCACTTCGCTGAGATTCTTCAGACTCAGGCTTGAGTCAGAAGTAGAACGGAGCACTTATGGGTTACCCCACGTGCCATGATCTTGATCCTTTGTCTAAGCCTAAACCTTTAGAAAATACCAGATCCTTTGACTGGTCAACTACCCCACAAATAATATTTTACCCCAAACTTCAGAATGAGAAGAAAAAAAAATACAACGTTAAAAAGACACCATCAAAACTGCTCTGACATTTGAGGGCACTGTGATAGAAACATGGAAGGTTTTTGCACAAGACCAGGCTGATGGTGTTCAATCATCGAGGGTGGTGCATCAGCATACTAGGCAGCGGAGGTTTTCCTGCAGATAACCAGACAGAGGCAGACTAGAAAGAACAGGGTTGTTCCTTCGCTAAATAAGTAGCGCAGGCTCTTTGTTGGTCTATTTTAAACACCCTTAATTAGTCACCCTTTATGACATGCTTGGTGGGAGGGGGGGGGGGGTGGGTGTCATACAAGGGGGCCCTGGAACTCATAGGGGAATAATGCAAATTCATATTAATTTCTACAGCCTTCTCAAATAAAGACAATCAACTTGAATTAACCATCTGTGTGCTACTCATATTAGAAGTGGCAATTTGGAATTGGAGAGAGAATACGAAATAGACTAAATTTAGAAAAGTTAGCAGGAAATATTGTGTCTAGTGCCCCCAACCCAAATTGTCTAGGGGTAAACGTTTTGAACCAAGACTATACCATTGAATTCAGAATATAACAAGTATCCTAAGCCATGATCTTGAGTCACATAAGGGACAAAAGTGCAAAACTGCAGAAAATTTACTTCAAAACACCAAGAGATGGACTAAGGAAGAAAGCTTTTCTGAGTGCTGCACATGACAACAGATGGTGAAGACTCTCTGCATCACTTACATTAAACACCTCATTCTTTGACTAAATTCTGAACAGACATTAAACGCAATGCTTCCAACAATTACACCGTTGCTGTAAACATACATATTTATTTTGCAATAATAATTATGATCAACAGTGTGTGAACTCAGAGAAATGTCCACAAGCACACAACACATTAAAATCTTTTTCCCCTCAAAAGAAATGTTAGACTCATAAATAATATTCACACAATTTACACAGACAGATAAAAACTGATGACAAATCAAAACACATAAATGGAGCATGCAAATTAGCCTAGTATGTACAATAAATCTGAAACAAAAGATCACAAAGCTGTACAGTTATCAAAAATAATATGTAATAAACACAACTCTGCTCAGAAAGTAGACTAAATTTTTACAAAATTTTGTCTAAATGGTTATTATACTATTCAAATGCGAAAAAGAAAAATACTTTAAAGGAGTTCTATTTAAATGAAAAAAAAAAGATTTTTAAGATGTCACAGAGAGGTTCATTCATTCATTCTAACTGGTAGCATGAGAATGTTGTAGCTTTAAAAAAAAAGTGTGTTACAAAGAATAATTTATCAGACAGTCCTTCAACTGACTCACCCAACAAACTGCATTACACTGAGTTTGCCTTTTAAACACAGCAACATTGTTGTTTAGTAAATCATCGACAAATTAATTCTGGCAGGGTAGATAGAAAAAGAAACAAACTCTAGCGTTTAATAAACTATTGTAACCCTTGTATAACATAAAGAAAAATAACAGAGAACAACTTTAACAAAGTAAAGACGGATATACCTAAACAAAACACAGAAAATAAAATGCATAAACACTTTTAATGATGTTTTCTCTCCCACAACTACAAACTAGTGAACAACACAAGGAAGCAATGAAACAATACATAAATGGAATTATTCAGTAGAAAATACAAAAACAAAAATCTCAAAAGGAAAAATAATGAGAGATCTGAACTAAAGTAGTGACAAGTCAACACTGAAATGAAATACACACACACACATTTAAAAATAAAAATAAACCCACTAGAAACAGTTATCGCAAATGAAAGGAAAAGTACAAATTTTTTTCTTCTGATGCTACTTTAGCAAGGATGTGGACAATAAACAATCACTGAATTCGCTAAGTACCCTGTGAGAAACAATTCCATACAGAGAGGAAAAAAAAAAGAAAAAATATATTGAATCTGCTTCCTTACTTATTGAAAGAATACACATGTTTGTTCTGCAAGCACTTATTTTCATTAAAAAAAAAATACCACCAGGTCTCACTCAACTGTTTTATGACAAATTGATTGACAAAAAATGTGTATTTCTCACTGTGCACATATACAAGCAGAGATTTACAACGGCGGCAACGGAATCACTGACTAGCATGCGTATATGTCACCCCAGCCACCTGAAATCTCCATCCAGGCTGGCGTGCCCACACCCTGACCCAGTCTTCCCTGGATGGGTTTCAGGACCCCATCTTGAGACCAACTGCCCCCAACAGGCATATTGTAAAAGTCCTGTAATTAGGGGTTCCCCCCTCAGAGTTGGAGTGCAAGAGGCGAGGAACCAACAGTTTGCACACAAATAAGCCATTTCTGTAAAACAGATGTGCATGCAAAACTAAAGTTCTGGGAAGAAGACCAAAGCTCAGAAGTGGATGAAGCACCAGAACTTTCCACCCTTGTTTGCAGCTGGTGAATACTAAGAAGAAGATTCAGTATAAAATTGGTATCCAAAATGTCTTGGGAAGTAAAGTCAGCAGGCACAATACTGACCCCACTACTCGTCAAGTACTGACTGGTCTATACAAAATAAAACTAGTTAAACATGCCATATGCATCAAAGGAGACGTCAAATTTACACACATACCATGTTATGAAGACTCAAAGTTGTAACCACACTCCATAAAATTAATGCATTTCCCCACTCACGCCCACAGCAGCCATAAACTTTGTCCAATTTTTTCCACATTATTCTGAACTACTCATGACTTCCAAAAACCTATTCACTAATTTCAGGATCTGTAAAAATAAACCTCACCTTTACTCCAGTGCTTCTCCTAGACATGAAGTTTCAGCGTGATCACAATGAAATTTAACAAAACCGGATTTTCCCCCCCTTAATTTTCCAAAAAAAAAAAAAAAAGACATGGACTCATTCATTCCTGCTCGAAGACATTTCATGGCTAATGTTTTAAGGTTTTGTTTTTTCAAAGGATTAAAGTCTAAACATACACAGCTATTTACTGAAAGAAAATCTGGTAATCCTAGTTTCAGCTTCATAGCAAACGGGTCACCCCACATATGCTCCGCTCCTGTGCCAACGAAAAACAAACGCAGCTCACAGTGTCACGCCATGCACTCAACTCAGAATCTGGGCGACGAAACTACATCCTTCCAGTCTACAAATTGAGCAAAAATGCAACGGCCACCGTCTAGCAAAAAAAAATATTTGCCACGGCTCTAAAAAAAAAAAAAAAAAAAAAAAAAAAGGTGGCCGTACCTAGCGTCCATTTTGACCGGAAGAATTATATGAGGGTTAATAAACGGTCACCCCAGCAGTACCCTCCTTATTAGATGGGGAAGGGACTTAGGACATTACATCCACCAGCAGGCGTCGCCCCTACAACGACCTGCCTGCCATCGTTAACGACTGTTCACCCAACAGCCATGCAGTTCTTTGGCACGAAGGAGACAGATAAAACTGGCCGTCACCCAAAAATAAATAATGAATAATGAAGAAACTGAAAATGTCACAAACTGAGTATCTAGGCTCTATAATAAACAGCTCAAAAGTCCAAAAGAGGATGGCCACAGCAAAATAACAATTAAACAGTATTAAAAGTCTATGGTTAAGCACAAGCAAGGAAATCAAATTGAAAACTTTCAGAGCAAGCAACTTCCCTGTAGCAACATAAGGATGAAGCCAAGGACTATCTCCATGTTGTTAAGAGAGAGGGCGAGGGGCTTTTGAGCTGAAATGCTACAAACAGATTCTCAGAATACCATGGATAAAGAAGGGAAGAAGTACTGATACTCCAAAAGATCTGGACAGTAAAGAAGATTGGTTAACAAACAGCAACTTGTCCCATGGCAGACTGGAAAAATTATTCCAGGGAGGAGAGGCAGGGGCCACACAAAGATGAGCAGAGGATACAAGTGACTACTTAAATATGAAAGTGTACGAGGTATAAGAGCTGGCGAGAGACCGACTTTCTTTCAGGCAGACCGTGATGGAAGGGAACTGCTACATGATGATGATTGACTGACTGATTATTGTATAATTCATTACCCCTCATGAGTTTCAATTAACAAATGAAATGCTTCCTTACAGATGATTATCTCAACTACAGCTTAATTTGAGGTCAGACATATTATGAGCATCCTGAAAAATCAAACCAAGGCTTACTCCTTTACTAACTTCTGTAAAACCATATCTCTGATGCCTCAGTCATTTTTTAACTTGCTCACTAACTGACCAGAACTCACACCCATTTGTTAAATCTGCTTTTACGTAGACAAGCACAAAAAAAAAAAATTCAACCTTCAAATATGGATTTATCGCACACCATATTCTTGATTTCATGCTTTTCTGTAAAAGCAGTGTTTTTTTATGCAGATCTCTTGGGATCGTCACGGAGCTATGGGCTTTCGTGTTTTGTGCGATGCTCTCCAATTTAATCATATATAGCTACATACAAGTGTTTGCATATATGTAACACAATAAACAGATAACTCAGGCCTGTAACATCAACAATTAATCAATTCATTTCTTATTTTTAGCTGGATTAAAATTGAGTTAAACTTTAAGATCTGAATAATCAGGGAGACTGGATCAAAAGTAGTTTCAGTTCCCAAAACAGACCTAATATGGCCATAAAAACTATAATGGATCGGACAGAACAGCAATGGTGACACTGATCCGGGCTGAAAAGCCAAGGGGTCAACCAGCCTGAAACTGGACACAGGCTATCAGAGACATCCTGGGCATGAAAGTTGACACGGGATACTACGGCTTTTGAGGGAAGCTATGACAGAGTGGAATTCTGCATTCTTTGCAGTGATGTGCACATGCTGCTCCCAAAATCCTTGGATGGTCCTATCTCTCTAAGCGCATTAACTATGTCAGGACAATCCACAGGCTAGCAATCTGCAACTAATCTATCAACTCTTTCACTGCCAACAACACCTGCATCTACTGGGACAGACATGAAGGTAACTGCATGGACAGAGAAGTTTTGCAATGACTCAATCCACTGCCTGTGTTCGGAGCCGGCCTCGACCCGCCAGTTCATGCTCATAGATTCACTCAGCACCCACACATGGGAACAGTTCTGTGATTCCAGCCACATGAAAGCTTGTGTGGATGCTACACACACATTCATTTAACATATTTCTTATTCCAACCACTGTTAGATCAATTTTTGAATGTCATGGAAGAAAACTGCTTGGGAACAAAATAATATGAGAAAGGCAGCTGAAAACCTCACTTCATTATGTTACGACTTGAATAGGAATTTCTAACACTTCACAATACTAACAATTTCTGAGTGACACGTTTACGGCCCTGAATATTATTGCGAAACATGGATGACACAGTACTAAAAAAAAATCTGTTTGCTTTTTGTTGTTGCTGGTAACAAATTTGTTGAAAAATGTTCACATTTCCCCTTGTTAGCATAATTTTGAAAAGTGAAGCGAACTGACAATTTTTCTCCTCAAAACAATCATTTATCAATCTTGCATTTCAGTACCATTCCGGAATCCATAAAAATTTAATGTCGAAGGCACATGTGTTTAATCTGTTAATGTGTCAAAGCACAGCTACAATCCTCGGGGCAGCAGGGAAAACCATTAGGCTACACTAGATGTTAAGGGAAAAGAACAATAGGTGAAATCACTGGTGTTGAGCTGCCACCAGTAGCACAACTAATATAGTCATTATAGTATATAATGGATGTTCCTATCTTTAAAAGTCATTACTATCTAGGCTGGCAAGCACTAATTATCAGCGCTTTACTGTCATAACCACGATCCATCAAGCTGGCAATCTGCAAACTCAATCTATCAGAACTACTTTATTTACACAAGTGTTATTGCTAATTATCACACCTTCATACTTATTTATCTTCAAAATGATAATTCATAAACATTAGGGTTCTGGAAAAGGACTGGAGTACAGAAGTGGATGAATGACCAGAACTTTCTGCCGGAGTTTACGGCCGGTGAACGCGAAGAAGAAGATCAATACTATGCTGGAGTAGTACAGAACTTGTAGCTATAGACAACAGACCCTTGTTCATGCCAGTGGCGCCCCAGACTTATGGTTTACCTCCTGATTGTGATTTTATGGCTGGGTCAACCTGGAAGTCTGGGTCAATAATAATAACTGGAAAAAAAAAAAATCTTACTCTGTTAGACAATTCTGAAACTGAGTGTTTCTGAACTTGTGAATTCCCTGTGTGGGTCCAGGGTGCCTGATTTTAGAGGGGGAAAAAAAGAACAAACACACTTCTCCCAAGTTAAGAATTTTAAAGTTGACTAATTGAGATTCCGCTGAAACTGAATGTGTTGGGCCGAAAGGTGCAGATATCACAGCCTAGCTGTAAATCTACAAAACGACATGCCAATCGCCCTTTAAAGGGTGAACACAGCAGTAGAGCTTGTAATAATCTGTTTTACTCACATTTTTTAAACAGTTTAATTTAAAACTGAATATTTTAAAAAACTATAAAACTAAAAAGCCAAGGACTATACCTCGATTCACATGCTAGGAATAAGTAATACTTTAATTAAGGTCTATGCAAACGAAGAAACAAAATGAAGATTTAAAGACATCACAAAAAGCTTCATTCATTATTGGTTGGCAGCATCAGAATGTAGTAGCAAAAAGAAAAGAAATTCACCAGAAAGCGCCTATGACCGACTCACCCAAAGCAGTTTTATATAGTAAGTTTGTCTTTCAAATACATCAATAGCAAGTTTATTATTTCATATAATAATTCTAACATGGCAGACAGAAAAAGGAATACACTCCAGCTTTAAAAAAAATATCGTAACCTTTCTAAGAACAGCTTTAAAAGAGTACACAAAGCAGAATGCATAAACAGTTTAAAAGGCAAATACTTTCCCTCTCACAACCATAAACTAACAGAAGAAGGCAAAGAAACAATACTTGGGGGGAAAAAAGCGATTACAAAAACAGAAAAACATTTCTGGTATTTTTCCACAGAAAATTAAAATACAGAGGGATGTGAAGTTTTTATGTTAACAATGAATCTCAGAGAACCCCTCAGAAACATCTACCTGGTACTTAGAGAGTTAATTATCAAGTATAGCAACTGCAAGAAAAATAATCAAGCTCTAGTATACAACCGTCAAAAAACATTGTATGGATATTTCAACGCTACACATTCCCATGTACCAAAATAAAAAAAACATTCAACAACTCCACACACATACTCTTTTCAAGAAGACGACAGCATGAAAACCTCAAGGCATATTACTGTTATGATAGAGATGGCAGCTCTTTTTGTCGGTTAAAAATAATGACACATGATTGTGAAATTGAAGTTATGGTGATCTGAATGTAGGACTGGTCACAAGCGTTTTAATGTCTTCTTTTTATCACGTTTCTTTTTCTCCAAAAGCTTTTTATCTCCTGCGTGTTTTTTTGCAAGAGGACCGTCTGCTGTTTTATCTTCTGTAGAGCAGTTTTCCTCTGAGACTCTGAAATGCATAATAATAATTCACTAAATCAAATTTCTGCATGATTCATGCCCTGTCTGCATACATAAAACAACCTCCTGCCTCTTGCATACATTTAGCACATAGTTTAGTCATTCGCCCTGCAAAAATCTTTAAAAACAAAAAAGTAAAAAAAAGTAAAAAGAAATGCATCCTTATAATTCTCCCAAACTCTACCCTAAGAAATTAGAGGAAAAGAAGACAAAGTTTAAAAATTCCGCGTCTTAGTCTCAGGCAGTTTTTATAAACATCCAGAGGGTGAAATTGCTAGACCACCACTCCCAGGAAAGCTCAAAGACTACAGCCGTCAATTCACTAAAACATATATACATAAAACCATACCCCTATGTCTATATAATGCAGTTAGAGTCAGTACCAAAAGTTCCCCATGTGGGTTCTGGGGCCCCATTGTGGGAACAACAAGAATAGATCCACTGCCTCCCCAACAAGCATGTCGTAAGAGTCAAATAATTGGGGAGCTTCCTCTCTTCGAAGCCGGGGTGCATCTGCCCAAGCGACAAGAAACAACCCACTGCATGTAAATAAGCCCTTAAGAGGGAAGCACAGGCAAAACAGGCCTTGGCACAAAACCAAAGACCAAATTCACCAACAACCAGGGCTTTCCGCCAAAGTATCTAAAGCCGTTATTTGGGTACAGTGGACTTCATGTCGTCAAACACATGTAAATGTCAGGAAAAAGAGCTTTCCTCGGGCAACAGGGTTCATTCATTCAGTACCAGTGTCAGGGTTCGCCCTGTTACTGGACAGTTCAGTATGATGATGATTAATCTGTAACCCTTAGTGCAACTCAAGTAAGTGTATACACACGTATAAACGAGCATGAAAGTATGAGCGAAGCGTAGCTGGGTCGAGGACAAACGGGCTTCACGAAGGTTGACCAACCACGGCGTGAACTCAGGAACGGAGAATAAAACTGAGTGGACAGGCGAGACTCTGACATTCTGGACCAGACTTCTTGCTTGTGTGACTGCTGTGTAGTTTGACGTGGGACAAAAGTTTATATTGTTAAATTTAGTGACCGTTCATTTTGACTTGTAGAAATGTACCAGTGTAGTTATTAGCTGTAACGCGTTCTGTTTGTAGTGTCATTAAATGTATTTAATTCGTTACAGAGTAGATAGCATGTGGTCTAGTTAGATCTCAGTTAATATCTTATGTAAGGTAGCAGCTTAGCCTTGTCATTAGTTGTAACTAGAAGCCAGACCATGCATTGTTGGTGGCATTAGCACTGTCGACACACTTAGGCCTACGCGTGTGCCATAGCGTCTTTGGCATCGGGAGACAGCGAGTTGAGCTGGCTCTGTACAGGAGAGTGGTAGCGGCTCAGAGCCTTCTTCTATTTTTTCACATTAGTGTTCAACAGCTGGAAAACTGTGTGTTGCGTGTAGTTACATAAGAAATCGACCCAGTCCTGAACAACGCAAATTCCTTGTGTGAATTTTGGGGCAACAATGTGTGTATGTGTGTAAGGGGAGCTCAATGCCTTTTAACAAGAATGTTATAAAGAGTCAACTATTTAGAGTTGTTTCCCTTGTACACACTACATCAAAGTCAACTAAGAGAGAAATCTTCGTTTCAAGGAAATCATGTCTCTCTCTGAAATGGCAAATAAGAAATGTGTACTTGAGTGAAAAGTTAACACTTTATTCTGACCTATTTGGGGTAGCATTTCACATATTTGTCTTTAGCATATTTCAAAGTGACAAAATCACAGCTCTGAAAATGCATGTAGGTGACTGTAGTGCCAACGATGTTTCTGAACTTTTGTGGACACCATCTAACTGTTGCACTAACCCACTCTTTCCCAATTGTTACTTAAAAGTTCTCTTGCCTCACAGTGTTAATTACAGAGTCCCAGACACTATTTTGAGGGGGGAAGGGAAGAACATACTCACTGCCTGTCTAAGAAATGTTTTGTAAAAGGCGACTAGCTAGGAGTGTTTCTTTGTGTCTGGGAAGCAAACAACCAACAGTCTGCATAAATATAAGCTGATCTGATGCAATCAATGTGGTCACTCTTAAATCAGAGTCCCAGCACTTATCTTCTGGTGGTATGCACTAATAACACCTTTCTTTTAAGCATCATGTTTACAGCAATACTGTAAATGGCACTTTAGTGTAGGACCGGCACCTCCCCCCCCCTTCCCTTAAACACTATGTAGTGGGCACCTGCACTTTTTTTTTCTTAAGAAGACACCTTTTGTTTAAAGAAAAAACTTTATAGTGCCCGCTCCCCTTTTTTCCCCTAGAACAAAGCCCTGGATAGTTCTAACATTCCAAGCTTTCACTTCACCGATAATAATGAAAACATATTACCTTAGAGGCTTGGCGTGAATTTCTGTAAACATTTTAGCTCGGAGGGAGTAGTCTTCATATTGCTCCAACAACAACTTTCCAGCTTCAGCATTCAGGGCTGACTCAGGGTTAGGAACAATCAGCAAACACTTGACTGTCTGTAGATTAACAAAGCGATATAGAGTCAATATATTTGACACAGAAATATGCTTCATGTAGTATGATAATAGATATGTTTCATAAAGTTATGACAGGGTGAAGCTTTATCAGGAAAGAAAGAATCAGAAAGACCAGAGAAAGAGGCAAGAGATGAAGAAAGAATAAGGGGAATAGCCCCATGCTAATTTGAATAATTTAAATACATAGAGGTGGTTGGACTGTCTATAACCCTGAGTTTAGATTCTAGCACACTGGAACAATCAACAAGGAAAACTTCAACAGTAAATGGTCTGAGGTTACCTGAAAAAAAGATCCTGTTTAAAAAATAACCAGCCAGGAACAAGTAACAAGGAAGCGGGCAAAAAAAAGGACAAAGTCCGGCCAAAGTTCAAATCTAAGAGGCTAGGTTTGGTTCAGTACATATTCGAGGTAGGAATAGTCTGGAGAGAGAGAGAGAGAGAGAGAGAGAGAGAGAGAGAGAGAGAGAGAGCTCCTCCAAGAAAACAGTAGAGAGAGAGAGAGAGAGCTCCTCCAAGAAAACAGTGGGAAGGAAGTTTGCAATCTATTGCTTGATGGGTAACAATGTCTATTTCTTATTCTGTGTCGATCTGAGCTCTTTAATGTCATCAACTAGCTGCTTTGAAATCAAATATTTTCACGTGTAGCACCTGTGTTGGTAGTTGTGGCTGCATTCTAACAAGATGACCAAACCTTCTGATTTGTTTCTTAATTAACTTGGTGCATGGAGGTGTTCCTGCTCTCGCTCTGACAGTATCATTTGTCACTTTGCCTCATACGGTTGGCAGCTTTTCTCATGCATCTCATTTCACATGTGTTAATGTTATGTAGATTATCCTTGGATAATGTCCAAGTTAAACACTAGTAGCAGTGTTTGTATGAATCTGCTGTTTACTATATATGTTCCTTGTCGGTCATATTTATAAAACACGTTTTTCAGTGCAGTTAAAACCAACCTGCAAGCTATCCAAAAAACTAGTACTGACTCCTGTGCATATAATGTGTCAGCTCGCTTCTAAATTCATCGACACTGCGCGTCACTAAAAGAAGAGACTATTGAGTTTAGTGCTCCTAACAGCACTATGAGCTGTGATTATCGGTTATTGACTGAGTTCCAGATTCGTACATCATGGCAATGATGAGTCATGCATTTTTTCGCTGTGTTCCTGGAACAAGGTGTGTGCTATAGCTGCTATTTATTTGCTGGCTGTGGCTGCAACTTGGCCGGGGACATGTGGAGAATGGCCAGGAATAGTTTTAATCTACTCATCGCCCAGCTACTCGTCAAATGAAGTTGATTTTCAGGAATGAGGCCTAGTCTCGCAGTGTGTTTTTTGAGGCATGCACCTTATGGTTTGCCAGATCAAATCATGTGTGTTTTGCTGAATG
This sequence comes from Candidula unifasciata, assembly GCA_905116865.2. Lineage (NCBI taxonomy): Eukaryota > Metazoa > Mollusca > Gastropoda > Stylommatophora > Geomitridae > Candidula > Candidula unifasciata. Next base: position 510,766 of record CAJHNH020001136.1, read on the forward strand.
AGGACACTTTGTATGGCTACGGCATTCACTTGAAGTATGCAGCGTATCTGACACAATTTGCAACTGTCCCCGTGTGGGTTCTGGGGCCCCATTCTGGGGAAAACAAGAATTGACCCACTGACTACCCAAAAGCATGTTGTAAGAGTCAAACTAGCTGGGGAGCTTCCTTTGAAGTCGGAACGCATCTGCCTGAGATCTAAGGAACCAACAGTCTGCACTCAAGCGAATCAGCTCTGTAAAACTGATGCACATGCAACACTCAGGTTCTGGAGCAGGACTGCAGTTCAGAAATGGACGAACAACCAGAACTTTCCGCCAGAGTGTACAGCTGGAGAACGCGAAGAAGAAGAAGTTTGTGACTGGAATCACTGGCATAGGCAGTTGAGCAATTATGGGCCAAGCTCGTTTGCTGTGATGCCATAGCAATTATGGGCCAAGCTCGTTTGCTGTGATGCCATAGCAATTATGGGCCAAGCTCGTTTGCTGTGATGCCATAGCAATTATGGGCCAAGCTCGTTTGCTGTGATGCCATAACCGTAACGACTAACTAACTGACTGACTATAAGAAAAGAACACATACTCACCAATAAAATATGTTTGATGCCCAGCTCTGGCTTCCAGTCTTTTTTTAATGTGTTGACGCAGATCTCTCCATTGCCAGACACATTGGGATGAAATATTTTGGTGAGAAAGAAAGCTTTGGGTGGTTCTGAGGGAAAGTTGTTGCCGAGGACAAGTTTCATACGGAAAGTCCCGCCAGCATATGGTGTGCCAGCTGAAAAACATATATATTTAAAAAAAAAATTATCCTGCTGGGAATTTGACGAGCATGGCATACTGCAGAACTTATATCAACGTTTTATAAAGCATTTTAAAAAATCTGTTAGCTGTTGTAAAACTCATCATGGAAGTTTTAGATTGAGTGATTCTTTTGTTTACATTTATAATGTTGCCCCCATGTTTACTATACAAATAAAAATGTACAGCACCTTAACTATATTAATTAAATGAAACTGACTGTCCGACCCATCTTCAGCAGCCAGGACAAAGTTCCTGCTGTTGCTGCAATCTGGTCGAGCCTGCCGATTCAGTCACTGTTTGATTCTTTCAGTCACTCTGCCTCTCTGATAGCATCTGGTATATCAGCCTGATTAATTATGCATATGCTTTTCACAACAGTAAGCCTTTGGTCTTGTTTGCTTCCCTTCCTCATACTCACAAATGCCCTCAACAAAAATGATTGTTGTCGTGACCTTTTGAACTTCAATCAGTTTTTAAGTTCGAATTTAGTAGCAACAGTTTGTCTCTGTCTTGTGTGCCCTCTGGGCATGATGAGGATTCATTGACTGACATTAAACATATACTGAATGTGACAATTTATATTTCTACGATCTTATACAAATGATACATAAGCGATGCGATATTGCACACAACCAAACCTAATTGGTAGACATAAATATCATAACCATCAGGTGCCTTGCCGACTGGCGTGGGCGATCATGCCTCTCCATAATCTGCGATCTCCTGCAGCATGTATCAGTTCGTGTGCCGACACACCTCCATGCCATGCAACAAGACTGTCAAGCATCTTCTCTCGTTGTCTTCCTCTATCCCTCCTTCCACAGATCTTTCCAGTGGTCACAACATGTTGTATTTTCCCTCTTCACATAACATGGCCGAAAAATGATGACTGTCTCCTGATGTCTGTGATAAGTTGTCTTCGAGCTCCTGCCCCTTTCAAAACCTCTTGGTTGCTCTTTTTGGCTGTCCAAGGTATTCTAAGCATTCTTCTGTAAAACCACATCTCTGAGGCCCCTAGAAATGGTTTGGCCTGCCTACCGATTGTCCAGGATTCACATACATATGTTAAAACTGGATGTATTAGCAAGCAAGAATTCTTTTTCTAACTCTCAATGACAAGGATATAAACATACATAAATATACATTATTGAAATACAAAAAAATGGTCTCTATATTTCAATTATACCATGGAGGACGGGTTGAACAAGACACTGTTTTTTTAAATTACAACCACTACTATGCATTATGGGACAATAAGCACATCTTGTATTCACTGGTCACTACTTATCAAAACACTATGCAAGATCATTTTCAACGTACACAATTACATATGGTGCAGCACAATGAGGTTTCACATGAACGCTCCTAATATTTACCAGACTCGTTCTTTAACATTATGAGCCTTTTAGGTTCATTGCTGCAGACAATGCCTGCCTCCGTTCATCTCTGTGATTGGTCTTTTCTTTTTAGTTGTGACCCCAAGAGCTTGAAGGTCTTTCAGTAAATTAGACATAGCGCACATTTCCCCCAGATTTATTACAATTACTATGGTTTACTGTATTCAGAAATGTGCAAATTCCAGTGCCTGTATTGACTATTTTGATGCTGCTGATAATTTATACTATTACTTGATGTATGAATGAAATGATGTAGGAAAAAAGGGAGACTAGAAGGGCAGAATGTTAGACGGGCCTGTATGCCCAATTCTTAACCCGTTGAAAATAAAGTTTGTTCCCTTCTATAATGTTGTCCTGGTTTGCATCATAGTTTTTGTGTGCACAGTTTCTGTCTGCTATCTGTGATTCACGCCACATGATGCAACCATTACAGCCTATTAGCCCTCACAATGCCAGTAATCAGTGGTAACTTAAAAAAATTATGGAATTTGATTACGCTTCATAGACAGGTTTAAAAAAAATGGATGTTATACCTGGCCCTTCAATTGTTGCCTGTATGTCTGTAACATCTTCCTCGTTCATAAAAACTTTGATTCCTTCCGGTGGATTTCGACATAAACTACTAATTTCTTTTGTAACTTGTCGAATTATCTGCGGTGACAGATTTTCCACATTTGATACCTGTTGATACAAAAACAGACATGATATGATGTAAAGTTAGGAAAGGACAATTTTTTTTAGGCCAGTGGCACACTGGGCATATGATGATGGGCTACTTTTTTTATAGACCAACTGTCCACCAATGGGAGATGCGGTCAAAATTATATGTAGCACCTTTTTTTTTTATTTGTTTCCTGACACAAGTTTTAGCCACTGTGCTACCACAGCTTGATGATGCTAGACCACATACATAATTAGTCTATATGTTATTTATCTTTAAAAGATCCAATATTCCCTTTGGTTCAGGGACCCCATTTATTGGAGGTGTTGACCAAATGCTCCCCTAACAAGAATGTTTTAAAAGTCATTAATTGGGGGGGTTTTCTTTAAAGGTGCCACAGGTGAGGAACCAGCCATCTGCTTACAAAATAAGTCAAGTCTGCTGAATGAATGTGCAGGCGAAATGCAAGTTCTGGAACAAGACAAACAACCAGAACTTTCCGCTGGAATTTAAAGCTGATAATTGCCAGCAAAAAAAGAAAAAAAAACCAAGACCCAAATAAAGTTTTCAAGCTGCTTTTGGGGAAAATGGCCTGAAAATAACACCTATAGAACAGCCCCATATTTCTTTTAAAAAAAACAACAACAGTTTTTGTGTGTGCAAGTCACAGGAGATAACAATAATTTGATAAAATTTCACAACTGGAACAAGAACAAAATCAATATCAGAGATGGGCGACTGCAACAGTTTGGAATGTGTAGGGAAGCTGGTCATTATTTACCATATCTGTTCATGCATAAGATGACCCCTATTTTTTTAAAGCCCAAAATTAAGGAATAAATATTTTTACACACTGTGTGTATAAGATGATCCTCAATTACACTAAATATGGGAAAACATACTATCTTATTTAAAAAAAAAAAAAAAAAAAAAATTCCACATTACCACTATTTATGCATTTCTCCCAGATAACAGGCAAGAGATTTGTTTAATTACACAAGGTTTTATCTCACAGGGTCTCAATCCACAGAAGATTCGAACTGGGGTCTCCTACATGAGAGTCTAGTGTTCTTAACCGTTCAGCAAGCTGTTCATCAGAAGACAACACCTGATTATAAACACACTAAGGACAGCATTTGATGCATACAAATGGAGAGCAGCTGAGAAGTTTTTAGAACTGGTCATCATTTTAACAGAAGATACCACTTAACTATAGGCACATCGGCTAGGAAATCCCACCAGGTACAGGCACAGAAAGATGTTTTTCATAACACCCTGGCTCCCAGAGAAGCTAGGCCTAAAATGGTACCCAGGCAACACCTTCGGAAGTAAGGGCTGTCAGCACCATTTTGACGACATTCCCCCACTTAACGCCGACTGGTCATAAACAACTGCGAGTCTAGCACAGCTTGCTTCTTCTTCTCTTCCACCTTGTACCTCAGTGAAGTGTCGGGTGGAGATGTAACATTTGTTGATGAGCTCTGTCAAAAGCACTATCAAGAATGATGTTCATTTACGTAAGGCTGTTCTGAATGCCATCACTCCATCTATTCCGAGGTCTTAAGCTCGCTCTATACCCATTGTAACATTTCAGTGTCGCTCGTTGTGGAAGATAGTACCAGAGCATTCTTGTTAGGTGACCAAACCCATTCATTTGTTGTTTTTGATGATCTGTAAGATTGGCTTTATTCCTAGCATTCATCTTATTTCGTAATCTGTCCTTTCTTGAAACTATTGCAGCTCTTCTAAGACATTTAACCTCTGCTGTCACAATTTTACATTTATTAGAGGATGTAAGTGTCCACATTTGGCACTGATAATATAGTGATGGCCAAAAAATAGTTCTGATAAGATTCATTTTATTACTACGGGGCGTCAATGGTGAGATAGTTGCCCTATTACTACATGATTAGCTTTGGCACATCTCGAGGTAATTTCTCTGTCCAGTTTTTCCATTGGATGTGAAAATTGATTTCAAATACTTGAATTCCTGTTTGTCTTAAGACTTTTAATTTTATTTCTAAATTGTCTTTCTGTCTTCGTAGTATTTATTATAATTTTATATTCCTCCCCTTTGTTATTAATTTTATTTAACACCACTTGCTACTGGTATGAAAATAGCCCATTACCACTTTACATGGGCAGAAATGGTCACTAATAATGAACTGCATTTCTAGTGTCTGCCTGTGTTGACACTTTCGGCTTTTGACTGTTATCTTGTGCACTTAATGCACGACTATAACGACTATGCTGTTGGATTTGCTAAGGGAGAGCGATGGACATTCTGTGTGGTTTTCAGTGGTACAGGAAGTGAGCAACTTTGGGGTGACTCATCTTATGTGAAGCTCGAACTTCATTTACCTGATTACCACATTAAGAACTTCTTTTGTTCATATGAAGCAGATTATTAATACCAGAAATATTGTCTCTAGTATGAACTGACTGTGCTTTCTTAATTTATCGACATTTCATCTACAACTGTCTGCATTCAAAAATATGCGCGCTACTGATTTATAAATGAGATCCACGGCACATTCACCTCTATTTTCCTCAGTCTTTTGTCTTGTAGTACTCTCTTATGATTTAATGTTTGTTATTAGTTTGCCTTTTATCAGTCTATCGTTCTGTTTTTCAGAAATGTTAATTTTTTTTATTGGTCTTTTGGTTTCCAGAATGTGTCTATTAGCAAATCTCACATATAGCTGGACCCTTCTCATGTCATTTGTGCAAGTTGATTGAAGATCCACATTTTTACACACCAGTCACAAGTTATTGGGTGTGGCCAAATCTGGCTAGGCTTCATAGAATATTTCCTGGTACCCATATTAGTCTCAGCTGACATCGAAAAGAGGGTGAATTAATTAGCTGACATGGAAGCAAATGTAAATTAAACATAATATTTGTCTGATGTAGTCGCAAGGAAGGCACCATCACGAGCTAAATTGTCATATATTTGTGCTGAATCATTTTGTAATTATCTGGTTTTCTCAACTTAACTGTGGTTAATAAAGTGGAATGATAGTTTATTTCTTCTCATAAATCAATTATTGGTTACCTTCCTTCCACGTCTTGTCTTCCCTAACTCAGCTGCGACTTTCTGTACTTTTAAATTTATCCGTCATCATGGGCTCCTGCAAATGATTTCATGTTGGGTAAAAACACTTATTATTCTAGTATACTACTCCGCCTAGTGAACAGAGTGCGCAAACTGTATTGTAACAGCAAGCGGTGTGGTTTCTGGAAGTCTAACTAAATGTCACAACCCTAAGAGATGAAGACGGCCAATGATGAATTGAATTATTACGACGGAGTAGTCATAGTCAGTCAGAACGAGAACGGCGATGATTTCTTGTGCTGAGTCTACGACGTGTCATATTTTAGATAACACATACTCCTTTACTTTAATATCTTCATTATTTTGTATTACCATTGATTTAACTTTTTTTTTAACCATATTTTCGAAAACAAAAACTAACAGAAATAAGCATTTGTATATAAATAAAATTGACTGCGTAGGGTGGATGGACATGAAAATCGAGATCCGGACAGTCCACCAAAATACTAGGGGATGATCGCTCACCAGGTTAAAAGAACTACGTCAACGAATCCAACACGATATACTTACGTTCGACATTTTATCTGCGAAGAAAAGCTACACGGATTATGAATACAGCCAAAAAGCAATGATGGAATTCACTCCCATGAAAGAAAAGGAGGGATGATATGTCGAGATGTGTCCCAACTGGAAGAGCTCCGACATCACAAGGAGGAAGCTTCTAAACCCACTACCTAATTTTGACCAATGGCGGTGTTGCGTTTCGGTTTTCATGGTTCGTTTTATGTAATTTTTGTCATATTTATCGCATTTGAGATTTTTGAAGGTTTTTTTTTTCAAAATTAGATACGCTCAAAGTAAATATTTATAATATATTTGTTGTTTAAAAAAAATAGTTTGATGATTATGCTATGAGCACATGCGAGATGTAAACAAAGCAGATATACGACAAGTGTGGGAATAGGGTCTTTATGGAACTGTTTGTTGTTTACTGACACACTATCTTTGTCATTTGAGAGAGAAAGAGAGGAGAGAGAGAGAGAGAGAGAGAGAGAGAGAGAGAGAGAGAGAGAGAGAGAGAGAGAGAGTTACCTACGTTAGTGGTAAATGGTCCTTACGAAATAGTTTTCTTCAAAGTCGGAGTGCTGAAGAAGCTAAAGGTCTACAAAGCCGTAATTCTTCCAGCACTGCTCTACGCTTGCGAAACATGGGCTGTGTATCAGCACCATGTCAAAAAGTTGAATAAGTTTCATATAACTTGTCTGAGAAAACTGCTCAAAGACAAATAGCAAGATAAGATCCCAAATACTGTGGTTCTTGATAGGGCAAAACTGCCTAGCAGCCACACGATACTGAAGAATTGTCAACTGTGTTGAGCTGGTCACATAGCTCACATGCCAGACTATCGCCTTCTAGAGTATTTTATGGGGAGCTCCGGCAAGGGAAGATATCCTTGGGAGGACAGAAAAAGCGCTATAAAAACACTAACAAAACTGCCCTCAATTCTTTTGGCGTCAACACTGTGCCATTGGAGGCGTCTGCATAGGGCCGTTCTGGATGGCGTACACCCCTCAGGCATGGTGCATCAGCCTGCCAGGCAGCGGAGGTTGCACATGCAGAGAAAAGGAGGCAGACTAGATAGAACCCTATTGCTCATCCAACTCTTCCTGCGGCATAAACCTGTTGTTCGTACTGCTCAAGAGCTTTCGGGGCTCATATTGGACTAAGCCACCTTCGTACTCATAATCGTTGATCACTACTACTTTGGATGAAAAGTGGTCTTCATCACTAGTGATAGACGAACAACAAACAACCAGGTGTGAAGAAGAAGAAGACGAAGAAGCAAGATCGGGTTGCACACCAACTGTAACTAAAATAGTGCGCAAACTATATGTTTGATCACAGACCTGGCTGACGTTCGGGAACATTGAACATCTCATGGCTGGCAGTTTGCATCGATGCCATTTTTCGGTTTGTACATATGACTTTAAAAAAAAAAAACTGATTAGTATTATGCTCTAAATTTGAAATGTTAAAAGAATTCAACAGAGCCATTATATTTGCTGTGGTGAAATTAAATACTGCGTACATATATACTATATTGTATTATTTCTTCTTCTTCTTCAGCGTTCGACATCAGTCTAAACATTGAGTCCTGTCTGGGTCACAAAAATAGGATTGTGCGTTTAACTTTAAGGTCGCCACCGGTCCCCCGTAGCTTCTCTTTCAATCTCCATTCTGCCTTCTCCACTCCCGCTTGAAAGACTGCTTTAGCGCTGTTTTGGTTTCCTTATAGCTGTGTGGTGGATGAGGTTGTGGAAGAATACTCCCAGGTTTGTCAACTCATCTGCTCTTTCATTTACTTGAATACCACAGTGGGCTGGTATCCACTGCAAGACCAGTTCTGCTTCCTTGGAGAGTAAGCCAATGTTGGTCCTTAGATCTGCAGTTAGTTTGTCTTGTTTTTTGCTTGATAGTGCTTGAAGAACAGACAATGAGTCACTAAGTATAACAATTTTGTGCCCTCTGTGTTCTTGATTGATGAGATGTTGGACTGCAGAAAGGAGTGCAGATGTCACCTGCTGGTAGAGAGAGAGAGAGAGAGAGAGAGAGTTTCCGCTCTACTGCTATGGGGTTTAATGTATATTTCACAACCCCCCTTTCTGACTGCATCTGTAGCAGAGCCGTCGGTGAAAACCTGAGTCCAAGTGGAGTTTGGATACTTCTCATCAAGCATAACAAGAGCCAGGGTTCTCTGTTGTGTCTCCGTCTGGGCATCTTTTGAAGTGATCCCTGGTACCTTTAGGACTACATTTGCCTTCTCTGGCTTGCTTGTCCATGGTTCTGACCTAAGTTTTTCGCACAGTGCTACGTCTCTTTCAAGCAGATCTCGGTGCTGTCTGTAGAGTTCTCTAGCAAGGTGGTTGGGGCTCTGACGCTTCAGTCTGTTTTTGGTTCTCTCTTGAAATTTAAAATGCAGTGGATGACTTTCAAGTCTTTTTAATTTCTCATACTGTAAAAGAGTTTTGTTTTGTCTTCTGAGTTCGAGTGGTTCCGTATCTGCTATCCTCTCTATCTCTCTGATGGGAGTGTTTTTCATGGCTCCGAGAACAATCCTTAATCCCATATTCTGAACCTTGTCCAGTTTTCCCATTGTTGTCTTGGCTGCTGCAGCCCATGCAGTGGAGGCATATTCCATGACTGGCCTAACTGCTCCAATATATACTTGTTTTAGGATTCTGGAGTTAGCGCCCCATGTGGTACCCTCTAATTTTTTCATCACTGCAAGCTTCTTGAATGCTTTCCCCTGTACTGCTTCTATGTTTGACTTCCAAGTTAGTCGCGAAACAAGTGTAACGCCAAGAAAGGTAGGAGTGTCAGTCTGTGGAATGAGCTGGTTTTTTATCCAAATTTTGATTTTTTCTTTTTTGGGGGAGAGAGAGAAAAGTGATGCTGTGCTTTTTGAATTATTTAGCTTTAGACCCTACTTTTCGGTCCAGGCTTCTACATTTTCCACAGTTTTCTGTAACAGATATGAGGCTGTGGTAGTGTATTCGGAGGCTGTCCAAACTGCAAAGTCATCAGCATGTAGGGTATTATAAACGTGCTGGTATCAGGTTGTTGTGATATCATTTATGTAAACCAGGAACAGAGTTGGTGCTCTATTTCCTGTGCCAGATATGTCAACTGGTCCTCCGTGTTTCTGTGCTGTCTGTATTATGTCTGTGTGGTGGTGATTACAGAGTTTGTCTCCAAGAACCACATTAGTCTTTTATTTACTAATTTCTCCATCAATTTTCCTACACAACTAAGAAAGCTGTAGCTTTTTGGGTCTCTTCTGTCTCTACCCTTTTTAAGGATAGGCTGGTTATGGAGAGGCATGATCGCCCACGCCAATCGACAAGGCACCTGATGATGATGATGTGGATGAGAGCTTCCTTCCAGGCTGGCGGTACACCTTTTTGCCAGCTCTGGTTGAAAATGCAGAGAAGACACTTTTTGGCAGCAGGTCCAAGATGAGAGAGAAATTCGTTTGAAATGCCGTCCTGGGGCTTTCTTCATTTTCAACTCTCCAATTCCAACTTCCAGCTCTTGCATAGTAAACTTTTCTGACATGCAGGCCTCGGTTGTTTTCGTGCTAGAGTCTGCTAGAAGAGTCTTGGTCTGGTTTCGTACTTCTTTTATTCTTTGCATGGGAATATGAACCTCAGTTTCCTTCTGGTGTGTTTCAGCTAGCACATCTGCTGCTACCTTGCCAGTAACCGCTCCATCGTCTGTTAGGAGTACAACTCTGGCTTTTTTTCTGTCTTGTCTCAATTCAGGCTTTTTGTGAGATTCCACAGACGCGAAGTGTCCTTCTCGAGGTTAAATGACGCCGTCTTTTTGTGCCAGCTTTCCCTCATCTGATTATTTCTCTCTTTGATGAAGACTGCTTTTGCTCTGTTATGAAGTATAACATTTTTATCTGTCGGATCCTCTTCTCCATATTTTCCCTCCTAGTACTAAGTTTGGAGTGCAGAGTGTCCAGTTCAGGTGACCAGTAAGGTTTAAAGTTTTTCCTGCTACCTCGTGGTATGTTACCCTTGGCTGCATTTAGAATAGTTGTGTTGAGGATCGTCAGTTTGGCATTTATTTCCAGTCTTCTGAGGAAGACTCTCTTCAACATGTCATCCAAATGGGAAGTGAAAAGGCTCCAGTTAGCCTTTTTGTAGTTCCATCTGGGAGGGTTCTTTTCCTTAGTAACCTCTCTACTGTTGTTAATAGACAGGATTACGGGCCTGTGATCACTGCCTCCCAGCTGTTGACATACATCCCGGCTTGTAACTTTCTCCACATCTTCAGTTGCTATAGCCAAGTCTGGAGTGCTAGTTTTCCTCCAAGCTCGAGAGAAGAATGTGTCTAGGTCGTCACGATGATTTATCAGAACGAGAGTGTTTCTGATTATCCAGTTTTCTACCTCTTCTCCTTTCGCTCTGATAACATAACATATCATAACATAGCACTCTGATTTGTATGCCCGTCTCGCCTTTTCTCTGAATGTTAAGTGTCGGCCAGATCCGCTGGTCACTCCCAGCTGCATCATTCTCTTCAGACAGTGATCCGGGTAGAATGGACCCTGTCAGCTGGGGACATCACTCCATCTAAGGAAGCTCTTCCTGACAGAAAAGCACGTTAATTAAGGCGGAGGTGCCGGACCGAAAGGCACAGATAGATCAGAAAGGTGTCCTAGCCGAACCTGAAAACTACGGTACCATGCTGTTCCATCTGTAATGTCAGTGACCGAAAATTAGACCGATGGATTTGATGTTGAGCCTGTTGACCCTACCAGCCAGGCGCAGTACTGGTAACCTCCGCCTTCCCTTGACCCTACCAGCCAGGCGCAGTACCGGTAACCTCCGCCTTCCCTTGACCCAACCAGCCAGGCTCAGTACCGGGCACCTCCGCCTCTCCTCGAAGTAGACCAACAGAAGTTAAAACAAGATGTACGGAACAGTGGAAGACATGGATCTGCCCTACAGACTTCAAAGAGGCCTGTGACCTTTTCATAGGAAAAAGGGGCAACGAGAAGAAAGAAGACTGCGGTGATTTATTTGTGTCCCTGCACTGTCAGCTTGCTATCAAAGAGCTCACAAAGTCGACGTGAATGCACATTTTCTACATCTTTTCATTACCCACCAATGTAGTATAAAAAAATGAAGTAATGCAGAATTCATAGTTCGCCACATATCGGGTTGAAAAGTACTTGTCTGAAGCAAGTTAAGGAATTGAAATATCTAGAAAGTATATTCTCGGAGGACGGGAGAATAGATCGGGAAATAAAAACAAGATGCCATCGAGCCAGTGCACTTATATATCAGCTGACAACGATATTATGACATCTAAATATAAGTATGAGCAATGAACAGATTATAAACAGCATATTCATACCAATACTGCACTATCAGTGTACCAGTTCCCTACTTGGATATTATCAAAGGCTACCCTATTTAAAATTTTTACTTGTAAAAGGAGATGCCTGAGAAAAGCCGCAAAATTACCCTCTGAGACAAAGTTACAAATAATATTATCAGACTAGGAACAATGCAATGCAGCAAATTCATAGAAAAACAGGAGATAAAATTGTTTGGTTATTAAGTAAGAATACAACAAAGCAGCTACACGCACAGGCGCTACACATGAAAAGATCTGAAGTGAAATCAAGAGGCCACCCAAGGAGAAAATGGATTGATGATATTAAAGAGCTTCTACATCGACACAGAATGACATTGGCAATTGCTGCCCGTCAAGCAATGGATAGCAGTCTGTTCCTCCCCACAGCATTTAACGGCAGAAGCAGTGTTGCCACTTTTCTTTGACAAAAAACATCCAGAACGGAGTCAAAAAATATCTAATAATATCTAAATTGGCGCTGGGAAACATCTAGAAAAAAACATCCAAATGGGAAGAGTAACAAATTACATAGTAATTGAAATGACTTACCCTATAAAATCATGTCCTCATCTTTACTGAAGTCTGCCTTACAAGATCCACAGGATAAACTTAGCTTGGATGATGAAGTTGAAGCTTCAGATCCAAAATGACTCTGGTATGCTTTAGCTGTTCCAATTTCTTCTAATACCGAATCAGGGAGCTTATAAGTGGAACAGCCTTTTCTTACTCTTATCAGGCCGAATTTTATTTTCAAGATAGCATTTGAGAGGTCAAATTTCATCCTGTTTCTTAGGTTAGATTTGATAAATTCACTCCAAATGAAAAAGTCTGGAAAAATATCTACCATCTAAACGTCAAAAACGCCATATAAATGCAAGGGGAAACATCTAAATCTGGATGTAAAACTCTTTTCAATCCCAAGCATCGCACAGCTTGTGAGTGACAACCATTCCTTGATTGGCCTTCATAACATTTTCACATTTAGTCAGAACAAACTAAAGGAAAATGGCTTTTCGGTGTAATTAATGCTGTGCTTATTGCTACTTGGTTCTATATGCTGGAATATGACACAGGAAAAAACGGAATGCGAGAATAAACTCCGAGGCCTATATGCCTTTCAATGGCTCAACAATGCTGATGACATAGAATACCATTCTATTGCTCTCCAGTACAGCGATACAACCTACGCCACCAATGACATCTGGAAGATCAGACAGGAGTTAGAAGAATGGAAAGAGATACTGCTGCCTTTGGCAAGCCTTCTGAAGTGGGAGCAGTCGTATTATCCGGTCATTACAGTGGGAGCCACTACCATCTGTTTTATGTAAGTAGTCACACGTTTTACGAATAGAAATTTAACACTCTTCGATGCCTGGTTAATTCAGGTGGGGGTAGAGGTCACGGTACTCACCGCAAAGATTCTATTTTTGTTTGTGTTTGTTATATTGTGAAGCTCGCTGATATACTTTACTTCGGTGTTGTATCCTTCCCTGAAGTTTCTATTACAGTCATCATTCAGCAGGTCGTTTCCAGAACGTCGCTCTTGTCACAGCAGGCATGAAAGTCTCGCCTTTTCCAGCCTCTTCTCCAACCCTATGTGCTTTCATAGCCAATACACCTTCAGTGTTTTGTATCCACTTTAGCGGAGGTCTGCCTCGGTTTCCGGAAACTACCACAATCACTGTTCTCTTCAGGCCACTATGGTTAGTTGCGTATCCTTTACATGACGTTGCAGAACCAACCCCAACAGCCCCTGGCTGTTGCGTGGTTTTTCTAGGCAAATTTACGTCCTGTAGTTTGCCATTGCTTCTGGACGGTCGGCTTTCTTGATACCACTTTCGAAACCAACGCAAGGCGCATGGCCCACAGCTGGGATCGAACAGGCCACTATGACCTTTACCCAATTAATGTCTGAGCTTCCAGGAGAGGATGCTGGTTGTGGGCCAGTTCTCCGCGATGCCAGATCATGTAGAATATCATCTTAGAGTGTTTATCACAGTGACACTGAAAAAAAAAAAATACCTGTTAAAAAAAAAGCCATTACTGCGACTCGTGGGAGTCGCCGTAGTGTAGCGGCAAGGCGCTCGCCTGCGGATCGGAAGGTCGTGGGTTCGGGTCCTGGCGAGCCGGACTTTTTTTTTCCTCTCCAAAAATGACCTTGGCTCGCAGGTCGGCCCAGCCTTGAGTAGGTACCAGGTACAGCCCTGGGAAGTAAAGGCTGCTGGTCTTTGCTGACCACACCACCCACCGAGTGCTGATTAGTCTATTTTTTAAAAAAAGTATCCAGAAACCACGAGTTGTAAACCCTTTAGCTCGGTGCTATGGATATCGCAACCCTTCGGCCTTGATTCCATTATTGGTACCGTTAATCTAGGAGAAATGTGGCTATTCTGCCTACCCCCGGGAGTGAACCCGGACCACAAGGAGCTCGCCACCCGGCCGCCGCGAAAGTCAGGTTTAACCAACTACGCTAGAGATTCGGGCCGATTAGTCTATAAAATAAAGGCCAAGCCCTTCAATGGTCCTTTTACTTTTTTTTTAAAACTGCGTCCAGTCGCGTGCTGCTAAACACTGCTTATGAGGCCCCCTATGGCTCGTGAATAAACAGACTACATCAGAAGTTCAGTATAATTAAGTTGCCGAAGTGTATGTTTATATGAATTCAGCACTTTTTTTTGGGGGGGGGGGGGGGGGGGGGGAATGAGTACAGTACTTTATGAGAAAGAGTACATCACTTTATAGGAATAAGTACAACACTTTGTGGGAATGAGTACACCACTTTATAGGAATAAGTAAAGCACTTTGTGGGAATGAGTACACCACTTTATAGGAATGAGTACAGCACTTTGTGGGAATGAGTACATCACTTTATAGGAATGAGTACAGCACTTTGTGGGAATGAGTACACCACTTTATAGGAATGAGTACAGCACTTTGTGGGAATGAGTACACCACTTTATAGGAATGAGTACAGCACTTTGTGGGAATGAGTACATCACTTTATAGGAATGAGTACAGCACTTTATAGGAATTAGTACAGCACTTTGTGGGAATGAGTACAGCACTTTGTGGGAATGAGTACATCACTTTATAGGAATGAGTACAAAGCTTTTTTGGAATGAGTACAGCACTTTCTGGGAATGAGTACACCACTTTATAGGAATGAGTACAGCACTTTGTGGGAATGAGTACACCACTTTATAGGAATGAGTACAGCACTTTGTGGGAATGAGTACACCACTTTATAGAAATGAGTACAGCACTTTGTGGGAATGAGTACATCACTTTATAGGAATGAGTACAGCACTTTATAGGAATTAGTACAGCACTTTGTGGGAATGAGTACAGCACTTTGTGGGAATGAGTACATCACTTTATAGGAATGAGTACAAAGCTTTTTTGGAATGAGTACAGCACTTTCTGGGAATGAGTACACCACTTTATAGGAATGAGTACAGCACTTTGTGGGAATGAGTACACCACTTTATAGGAATGAGTACAGAACTTTGTGGGAATGAGTACACCACTTTATAGGAATGAGTGCAGCACTTTATGAGAATGAGTACAGCACTTTGGGGGAATGAGTACATCACTTTATAAAAATGAGTACAAAGCTTTGTTGGAATGAGTACAGCACTTTGTGGGAATAAGTATAGCACTTTGTGGGAATGTGAGCAGTACTTTGTGGGGATGAGAACATCACTTCGTTGGAATGAGTACAGCGCTTTGTTGGAATGAATACAGCACTTTTGTGGGAATGATTATATCACTTTTTGGAAATGTGAACAGTACTTTATTGGAATGAGAACTGTACTTTGTAGGAATGAGAATATCACTTCGCAGGAATGAGTACAGCACTTTATTAGAATGTGAACAGTACTTTGTAGGAATGAGTACATCACTTGTGCTGGAATGAGTACATCAGTCTGTTGGAATAAGTTATGTTATGTTATCACAATCGACGTCTTTGCACATTGGGCATCCTCATGCGTACTCAGTCCTACGATGCTGCGGCCACTCCAAGGTACCTCTACTGATTGTTCCCATGAGGGGTTGGTTATAGCATCTCTTGTCTTTAACTCGAAGACGACATAGACGTGCTTCACCAAGCTTAACTCCTCGGTCGCGCAGTCGTGTTAGTGTCAGAGATTCGCCTTTATCCCCAACCTAGTTAGTACAACGTTAATAATATCAGCTCTGGCCATGCTTCTTTCCGTTTGCATTGGTGCATTACTTGCCAGATGGTCAGCTCTCTCATTACCATTTATTCCGGCGTGCCCAGGTGTGTAGATCCATATGATGGAGGTTAACTGCGACTTTCGAATGCTTTATACCTATATCCCTGTAGTGTCGATGAGATGCGGTACGTGGGCATCGAAACCTCAACGCGTCTTACTGAGCTTGCCTCAGGGACCATCACTGTCTCCTGTTCTCTTAAATGTGTGTACATCATTAGTCACCAGTCCACAGATATTAGGTCTGGGCGGAACGATGTCGTTCGCAGACGATATCCTCGTGTACCGACGAGGAAACAACAGGGATAAAATTACAACTCTTCAGCATGAATTAGATCGACTCAGTGAGTGATGCCAGGAATCAAGGGCACAGGTAAACCCGGCAAAGGCTTTCTTAAACATGGTGAATACACACATTGTCAATACACCTACACCAGTCGTTAGCATATGCGGTATAGAGATCGATAGAACAAACACAATGAGATACCCTGAAATAACTTTCGACAGATCAAGAATCCCGTAGACAGTGTCATAGTTAGAGCCAGGAATGGTCTGACGGCGTTGAAGGCAATGACATACATTAACAGAGTTGAGTTGAGTTGTCAAGAATTGACATCACAGCACTCGGGGCATTTCCATGCGTGCTACGTCCTCATCTTCAGCAGCCAGCGCAGAGTTCCAATACTGATGGTACCGGTTACAATCTGGTTATGTGTCCGTCTTGCCTTTCCTCTGAGTGTAGTGAGCCTGTCAGACCCTCTGGTTACACCCAGGTGCCTCATTCTCTCCAGGCCATCATAATCTTGTTTCTCTACTGATTCCGTTGCTTGCTCCCAAAGGGCACTGACCACATCTGCCTTGTCATGTGTCAATTCACCACCCAGTGGGGCAGATCCACTACGCCGGCATGGCGTATGCTCACTACCCGTGACCTTCCCAGTGAAGCTTGTGGCACACATCAACATTAAACACCGAGTACTTTTCCTGCTCTATCAGGGACTTGTATTATGTGTTATAAACTACAGTCTGGGCCTCCTCGCTGTCAACAGAACCAAGCTAGAAAGACAGGACCGGGTACAAAATGAGGCCATAAGGCTCATGCTCCGCTGCACAAAAGATACCTCGTGCCACGCCATGCGGTATATCCTGGGTTTACTGACGATGGCCACCATACATAAAGTGGCGCAGGTAAAAGCGTACACGAGGATATCAGCAGATATCAACCACCCACTGCACAACGCTATCAAAGATTTGAAAGGGATGCGCCTCAAGAAAGGATCCTCTAGGATGGCCGAGGCAGATCACCTAATCAAGCAAATACGTGACCTAGACGAGATCAATCACGGAAAAGAATGGACGGATACACCAGTAAACTTGCATGACTTGTCTAAGGTTATAATAACACTGGGGAGGCACTGCGTGAGTCAGTTACCTGCCACCGTAGACGCCGAGATTCAGGCACTGATTGATCAGCATTCACTTCCAAAAGACGTCGTCATTTACATAGATGGGTCTATAAAGGGCGGATCAAGATCGGCAGGGGCATACACAGCACAAAGGATGGGGGGGGGGGAATAAAAGAGGATAGCGGTGCTTACCAGACAACTACGTCAAACACGACCATGGAGATAACTTAACTGCTGCGTCCAGAGCACTCGCGTGGGTAGGAGAACAAGCGACCACACGTGCCGTAATCGTTTCAGACTCTATGAACATGAAATAAGTACAACTCTTTGTTGGAATGAGTACAGCACTTTGGTGGAATAAGTACATCACTTTGTTGGAATGAGTACATCACTTTGTTGGAATTCGTACAGCATTTTTTTGGAATGAGTACATCACTTTATTGAAATGAGTACAGCACTTTGTTGAAATGAGTACATCACTTTGTTGAAATGAGTACAGCACTTTGTTGAAATGAGTACATCACTTTGTTGAAATGAGTACAGCACGTTGTGGGAATGTGAACAGTAGGTTTTGGGGATGAGTATAGCACTTTGTGAGAATTAGAATAGTACTTTAAGGAAAGAAAAGAACAACAAAATAGAGTGGGGGAATAGACTCACTGCCCCTTAAAAAGCATGTCGTAAAAGGCGACTAATTAGGAGTTTTACCTTCTAAGTCGAGGTATCAGCAGTCTGCATTCAAATAAACCAGATCTGTAAAACGCATGTGCGTGCAAAACTCAGTTCATGGAACAAGACCAAAGTCCAGAAGTGGACGAACAACCAGAGCTTTACAACGGAAGGAACAGCTGATGAAAACGAAGCAGAAATGAAGTCTAAAATGTGTCTGTGCGTGTGTGGCTTATTTGACTTCTTCTGTGGTTTCATTCCTGGCAGGATCTTGCTGTACTTGGAGATGTCAACTTTAACTGCGGTATCGCTGGTCTGCATGCTGGTGGCAATATTCGATTATTTGTTTCGACAGCTGAGGCCAGTAGTCTGTAAATACAGAATATGGTACGTTCATTTTGGACTATTGCATCCTAAGAAACAAAGACTGTGGTTGAGGGTTGTATTTCCTAAGGGCAGTAGCGAACGGGAGGGGGCGGGGGGTGTATTATATATTTGTGTATTCTTGTTTGTGCGTGTTGTGGTTTTGTTGATTTATGTAATGTGCTGACGAAGGCTCTCTAACCGCAGTGTTCACTTTCCATTTGTGTTTGTTATATTGCGTAACTCGCTGTTGAACTTTTCGTTTGGTTTGCATTCTTTGCAGAACATGTTATACAGGAAACCTCCATAGTGAACTGATCAAGCCGTTTGTCTCACACTCGTGGGTTCGCTTAACGGCTGCGCCATGCAGTTTTTCAACGGAGAGCCCTGTGGATCGTCACTAGAGCTAGGGAGTTCCTTCTCTGTGCGAAACTTACGGGAGGCAGCTAGCTGTTCTACGGAGAGAGACCAAGCCATATTGAATAAAACCCAGTTCAATGAAGTCGATCCTCTAAACTTCAACCGTTAACATGTTTATGTTTATTCGACGGATCAACATCATGGCACACGGGTGTAACTTTAAGTTCCCCGTTCTACTTCTAGCTCAAGCCTCCAGCATTTGTTTGCTGTTGTAGTTTTTCTAGTCAAATTTTACGTTCAGTAGTTTGTCATTGCTACTGAACGGTTAGCTCTCTGGGTATATCCCCCCCCCCCCCCCGGCATTACGAATGTTTTTAAAGGGGTAGAAAATTATAGGGAGGAGAAAAAGTTGGTAAGAAAGAACAAATTGTTTAAATTACCTTTACAAAATCGATCACAATAAACAAACAAAGGACGTTGCGGCGATTATCCTTCATCAGCACATAAAGGACAACACAGTACTCAAATATGTTCTAACTATGAAGTGACTACATAGGACTCTAATGTACCGAATAAATGATACTCATCTGTGTCCCTGGCGAAAAAACTTCGTTCAAGACGATGACTAGGACAGCTACTAGCCTATATATCACCAACGCGCGGATAAGAAGCGAAAAATGGGTATGTTTGGGAAATGGGCGGAGTAGACGCCAACAGGCACAACAGAGTACACCGAGTGTCTAAAGAGGGAGGGAGGAGTTGGCCAATAAGGCGTAACCAGGGTTGGGTCGTGGGGATGACATTAGTCCATCCGCATGAAATAAAAATGGTGCCTGTGCTAGCAAACAAATACCAACAGACAGGCAGGCCGGCAGACAGGCATGCTGATAGATAGATAGACAGACAGACAGACAGACAGACAGACAGACAGACAGACAGACAGACAGACAGACAGACAGACAGACAGACAGACAGAAGACAGACAGACAGACAGACAGACAGACAGACAGACAGATAGATAGATAGATAGATGTTTTTGATAGCAATGTTATGAGAGTGGTAAGTTAAGGAAAGTATGGGTCTAAGGTTCTGCTGTACGTCTTTTAAATATACGAATGAAGGAACTATTTCGTCATTTAATTTTTAGCAAAAGATAATAAATAATGTGTCACATAAATTAAATTATATAATC
This sequence comes from Candidula unifasciata, assembly GCA_905116865.2. Taxonomy (NCBI): domain Eukaryota; kingdom Metazoa; phylum Mollusca; class Gastropoda; order Stylommatophora; family Geomitridae; genus Candidula; species Candidula unifasciata. The sequence continues at coordinate 530,836 of CAJHNH020001136.1, forward strand.
ATTTTAAGATTCGATTTAAGAAAAAAAACTGCATTTGCTAACTTTAAAATTGTTTTTTCTTGAGACCCGTGGAGATCATGAGGCCCTAAACTAGTTAGCTTTTGCCTAAATAAAGAACAGTGACGACAAAACGTAGATAATGATGATGGTATTCCCTTAAGCGCTATAAGGTCTTTCTAGAACATTGTGCTAACTGCATTCTGTGTTTTGTATACTTTGACCTCTACAGGACCAATGAAGAAGAACTAGAGTTCGTGGATGTTTGTGAGACGATTGCAAGTTTTCGTCAGGACGCCATAGACTCATGTCATGGACTTCGGGCACTCAGGCGTGAAAATGCACTGTTTGTGAGTTAGTTAGTTAGTTATTCCTCTTGTGCCAAAGATGGCGCATAGGGCAGAGGTCATAGCTCTCCACGTCTGTCGGTTCGTTGCCACTTGATGTAGGTTTTGAGTGCGACTGAGACCTATGGTTGAGCTCTCCCTTGTGATGGTTCTACGGAGAGTTTCTTTTGGTCTTCCCTGTTTTCTTTTACCCTCTGGTGACCATATGAAGGCTTGGTGGGGAAGTCTCTGTATGTCCATTCTGAGTACGTGACCGATGTAATTCCAGCGACGCATTCTAATAAAATCAGACACATATTTTTGTTTTGTTTCCTGTCTTATAGATGTATTGGACCTAAAGTCCGACCAGTGAACATTCAATAGCTTTCGGAGGCATCTATTCTCGAAAGCGACTAGCTTCTTATCGATTGATACTGATGATTTCCAACTCTTGTGAGTGATTTGAAGAAAAAAAAATGGTGCTTAATTAATATCCTACCCCTAGATGACGGCACAGTTTTGATGCTTTTAACGACCCTAAAACATCTAGAACTGGCCCTAACTCCAACCCACCTACGTCCCAAGAGAGAGTGCAGCCTAGGTACCACGACTGCGTGCAGCCAAGGTACCACGACATAGGTAGCAGCCTATCTACCACCCCCTGAAATATTAGACTGTCCTGTGACCTGTGGATTTGCCCTGTTTAGGGTAGGACATCAATAAAGCACCCAAACAATTTGTATCAATGAAGTCTGATCATAGTGCACCTTGAAAGAAGATGACCGGAACGAACAAAGCAAAATTAAAAGCACGGAGAAAAAAAATTAGAGACATTTATGAAAAAATATATAAGGTCTAAAAAAAAAGGGGGGGGGGGGGGGCGCATGAAATGAGACGCACAGAGAGACAGAGTAAAAGAGCAAAATGACTTGGCGTGAGGCCTCTACTACAACCACTCACAGTAATGCTATGTAAGTTGTTACTTGACATACACGGATTAGGATGAGGACCCTACTACAACCACTCACAGGAATGACATGTATATGGTCACTTGACATCCACAGATTAGCATGGGCCCACTTCGACAACCACTCACGGGAATGACATGTAAATGGTCAATTGACATACACAGATTAGCATGGGCCCACTTCGACAACCACTCACGGGAATGACATGTAAATGGTCACTTGACATACACAGATTAGCGTGGGCCCACTTCGACAACCACTCACGGGAATGACATGTAAATGGTCACTTGACATACACAGATTAGCATGGGCCCACTTCGACAACCACTCACGGGAATGACATGTAAATGGTCACTTGACATACACAGATTAGCATGAGGCCCCTACTACAACCGCTCACAGGAATGACATGTAAATGGTCACATGACATACAGACTAGCAAGAGGCTCCGTCGCTCGTGAGGCCTCCTGGCAAGTGCCTAGCGGGCCCATGTGTTAAGACTGCACTGGCGCTCCCATAAATGTCAAGATATAAACAACAGAAACCATAAATAAAATGTATTTTATCGAAATGAAAAAGGCACAGTAAGAAGGAAAAGGGTGTTTTTATGTGTATCCTTTCACTTTATTTTCTTGGGTGTCTTTGTTTAGAATCTTATGCAACGCATCTGCTTCTATACTTAACAGAGATAATGCATCCAGCCAGCCTTACTGCATTGTTGTTCTGATTTGATTTTTCAAATATACTTCAACTGAGGGAAAAAAAACGCTCTGCCCTAAGTTACTGATAATGTCTCTGGTACTCCCTCCACGTCGGCTCTGTGGCTAAGTCGACACGAACGCTTCGAAATGCCGGGGTGCCGTGTTCGATCCCAGCTGCGGGCCATGCGCCTTGCGTTGGTTTCAACAGTGGTATCAAGAAAGCCGACCGTCCATAAAGGCAAACTACTGGACGTAAATTTACCTAGATAAACCACACAAGATATAAAACCGAACGAAAAATATATCAGCGATATAACAGAACGTGAACGTTTTGGCTAAGGAGCCTTTTTCAGCACATTTATAGATTAGACAATACTACACAAATACACAATATCACTTATTTGCGTATCTCGTGGCAGCTAGGTCGATATGCAACTAACTTCTTAAACTATGTGCTCGACGGGCGGATTAAAGAGCCTTAAAAGTCTATGGTTAAGCACCAGCAAGATCAAAATTAAACTTTTGAGAGCATGCATCTTCCCAGTAGCAACATACGGATGTGAGTCGTGGACTATCTGCCAGTCCTTAAGGAAGAGAATAGGGGCTTTTGAGCTGAAATGCTATAGAAAGATTCTCAGAATATTTTTGACAAAGAAGAGGAGACATACTGACATCTTGAAAGATCTGAACATCAATAAAGATTGGCTAATAAACCCCGAAACGTCCTGGCCAACGGGGCTCTGGTGAAGTTGCGACAGGCCTAGCAAGCCGGCAATGGATGTATTACCGCTACAGAAATCAAAATGAGATATAAACGGACTGATCAAACGGTATCTGACCATGGCAATGTTAAGGGACTACGAGACAGAACAGCGAAATACAAGATTGCAACACTTAACACCGCTGGCCTGGGAAATAAAACATAAAAGATAATTGAAATGATGGAAAAAAGGAAAATCAAGTTAATGGGGCTAGCTGACATAAGACGCAAGGGAAATATTAATAAGAAAATACACAGAGGCTACTTACTAACATATGCAGGAGGAGAAACATCGAAGAATGGAGTGGGTTTCCTGGTACATCCGGACATATCTAACTACATATTAGACATACATTATCACTCAGATAGAATTATTTCTTTGAAAATTAAAATAGGAGAACAAATTGAAACATATATACAGATATATGCACCATGCAATGATAATTATACAGAAGAGCAGAAAGATGAATTCTTTGACGATCTGTCTGATGAGATAAAGAAAGTTGAGGGAAGCAGCATACTATATGTAATGGGTGACTTCAACGGGAGGGTAGGAAATAAAAGAAGAGAATACGAACAGTTTTTAGGTCCACATGCAGCTAAGAACAGTGCTAGAAATGGAAATGGTCAAAGAATATTGGATCTATGCAGCCAGCACAATCTTTTTTATTACGAACACATTCTTTGACCATAGAGATTCACAACTTTACACTTGGTACAAATGGAATGATGTGTCCATCAAGAGCCAGATTGACTTTATACTTACCAGAGTTCAAGGAAGAAGGAGAATTCTTGATTCAAGAGCAATCCCTAATGGTCTATGTGGCACTGACCATAAAATAGTTGTGTTAACAGCAAAACATCTTACATTAAAGAAACACAGTAAGAAATTAAACAAAAACAAGGATCTCATCAAGACAGCAAATCTGAAACAGGAAGGAGTAAAAGAACAGTTACAACAGAAAGCAGAGACAGCATTCAAACAACTTCCACATGTAGTTGGCAATATTGAGGAAGAATGGAGTATATATAAAAACACTATGCTTAGTATTGCAGAAGAATTATGTGCAAAACGGAGGAGTGGAAACAGACGGGGAAATAACAAATATTCACCTTGGTGGTGCGAAGAAGTAAAAGAAGCAATTAAACAGAAAAAAGACTTATATAAACAGTGGATAAAATCAAAGAAAGAAGAAGATTATATAAACTATAGACTGCAAAGGAGAGAAACCAACAGGAGTGTCAAGAAAGCAAAACAAGCATCCTGTGAACGTTTCGGTGAGTCACTAGCAGAAAATGAGAAAACAGCCAGCAGAAAATTTTTCAAAGTAATTAAAAATATGCGGAAAAGAGATGAGAGCTACAACCCCACTAAAATAATAAATGATAAGACAGGAAGGCCTTTGATAGATCCACCTGAGATAGCAGAAAGATGGAGGGAATACTCCAACTAGCTCTTTAATCCTCTAGGAGATCATCAGGAAAGAACAACTGAAGAGCACAGAGCAACAGTGTTAGAACCACACATACTAATGGATGAAATAGGAAAAGTAATTAAACAGGTTCCCAAATATAAAGAACCAGGAGCTGATAGATTATCAACAGAAATAATTCAAGCAGCAGGTGAAAGCAGCATCAGATGGCTTCACGGAATATTCAATGCAGCATGGGTACAACAAACGGCCCCTATTGATTGGCAACATGCAATAGTTATACCATTGTGGAAGAACAAAGGAAGCAAGCGAGAATGCGGTCAATATCGAGGCATCTCTCTTTTAAGCCATGTTGGCAAAATGTATGCCAGGATAATAGAAACAAGACTGAGACCAGTGATAGAACCACAGCTGGCAGAAGAACAGATGGGATTTAGGAGAAATAGAAGCTGCACAGATGCAATCTTCACACTTAAACAGTTAATAGAAAAGAATATTGAATACAATAAGAACTTATTTCTGGCATTCGTAGACCAGGAGAAGGCATTTGACAGAGTCGACAGACAATTATTATGGAAAATAATGGCAAGATATGGAGTAAGCGAACACCTTATCGAAGTGTGCAAAGGTTTATACAGGGATTGTAGAAGTGTAGTTAGAATAAATCAGGGAACATCTCATCCTTTCACAGTTACATCTGGAGTAAGACAGGGGTGTGTCTTATCACCACTGCTGTTTATCACCTACATCGACAGTATATGCAAGAATGCCAAGCCCATGAATGAAGATCTTAGTAAGATCAACGAATTACTCTTTGCAGATGACCAGGCCTTGATAGCAGATACAGCCATGAAATTGAACAACATCTAACATCCATGAATAAAGAATGTAAAACAAATAATATGAGAATCAACACTGAAAAGACAGAAGTAATGTCAATAGGAAATAAGAAGACAGATCTAAACATAGCAATAGAATACAAAGGCATTAAACAGGCATCTGAGTTTAAATATCTGGGAACTACATTTACCGAAGATGGGAAATTGGATAAAGAAATTGACATTAGATGCAGTAAAGCAAACCAAGTATTGGGACAGCTAGCCCCCTCTTACAGCATAAGACAATCCCAATCAGCACAAAGAGACATCTTTTTCAAAGCATATTTATTCCAACTCTGTGCTATCAGTGCCAGACATGGTCACTCACAACAAACCATAAAAGAAAATTAGTAACCACGGAAATGAGATGTCTGAGAAGAGCTGTAGGAGTGACCATAAGAGATAAGAACAGGAATGATATCATAAGAGAACAAGTCGGCACAGAACCAATTCTGGATTACATACAAAGACAGCAAGTGAAATGGTTTGCCCACTAAGAGAGAATGCCTTGTGACACCATACCATACAAAGCATACATGGAAAGAGAAGAAGGATGTAGAGCACGGGGTAGACCAAAAACAAAATGGAAAGATAACATAAGAGAAACTCTACAACAGCACGATGTGCCTATGGTCGAGGCAGCCAGAAGAGCTAGAAACAGAACCTTATATCTCCCTCGACACCCACAGCGGTAAAAGAGGAAGTGAAGAAGAAGAAGAATAAACAGCATCCTGTCTCGGAAGCTGAAATATTTTGGTCATATCAAGCGCCACGGCGGATTGGAAAAAAAAATAGCAGAAGGCATGGTACCAGGAAGGAGGGGCAGGGGGCGACCAACACGAAGATGGGCACCGGATATAAGTGACTCCTTGAGTATGAAAGAACATGAGGCGGGAGAGCCTTTTTGCGATGGTATCAGTAACCGTCTGATTGTATATCTGTCTCATCCTTCCTCTGAGTGTTGAGCGTCGGCCAGGACCCCCCCCCCCCCCTTACCGGTACAATGCAGCAACACCACTTATTATCACAGCACCTGATTCAAGAACGTTAAGGTGTCAATGAAGGTGGAACTGGCAGCATAAGAGTAATAGTAGATTGAAGCCCCCTCACGGAGCCTTTATTGCATTACACTTCTGCATTTTTATTACATTTTTAATTCATTGAACTCAAATTCTTATCAGCGTCTAACGCATTTAATCGGTGTGTCTTGCTCATCTGTGTCCACAGTTCTTACTTATTATGGTGCTAATTTTGGCAACTACAGCGTGGCTAGGCAGCATTGTTGACAACCTCTTTCTGACATATATCACTGGTAAGTGATTCTATATTAGTGCAAAACAGCTTAGCATACGACATCACAAAATCTAGCAGTGGAGGCAGTAACTGCAGCTCTCCTGTGGCTAGAGAACAAGATGCATACACATGTTGTAATTGTAACAGACTCTGAAAGTATGCTGAGAAAGGTGCAGACAGGGATGCTTCGAGCAGAGTGACAAGCTTCACTGGAAAGGTCACAGGTAGTGCGCATTCTTTGCAACTTTTCTCCAGGCAATGCTGGCGTAGTGGGTAATGAACAGGCAGACAGACTAGCTGGATCTGCACCACTGGGTGGTCAATTGATATATTACAGGGCAGATGTGGTCAAGGCCCTTTGGGAACAAGCAAAGAAATTAGTAGAGAAACAAGATTATTATGGCCTTAAGAGAATGAGGCACCTGGGTGTAACCAGAGGGTCTGGCCGGCTTACTACACTCAGAGGAAAGGCAAGGCGGACATATAACCAGATTGTGACCGGTACCATCATTATTAGAACACTGCGCTGGCTGCTGAAGATGAGGACAGAGCACGCATGGGAATGCTCTAAGTGCTGTGATGTCTATTCTTGATTCAACTCAACTCAACGCTATATTTTCAACTTAGTAAATTGTATTTGTCGGCTCTGTGGCTAAGTCGATACGAACACTTCGTAATGCCGGAATGCTGGGTTCGATCCCAGCTGCGGGCCATGCGCCTTGCGTTGGTTTCGACAGTGGTATCAAGAAAGCCGACCGTCCAGTTGCAGATTGCAGATGAAATTCTTGCATACAGGTAAGGGAGTCATAGACAACGAATAGCCCAAGAGCTGCAGGCAACAGGACACAAGATGACTGACTGGTGTGCAGAAATGGGTGCTGTCATCAATTCAGAAAACGCGTCTTTTTTGTGGTGCTCTCTGGACAATAGAATTGTAAGAACTAATGTTCCAAGCCTCACAATAATTAAAAGTAACATCACAAGAGAAAGCAAACTGTGGTACCTGGGTATCACTATCGACAGAAGCATGTAATGTAGAGATCATGTGGAGGCAGTAGCGGTGAAATACCAAAAACAAAAAGGACTCAATGCTCTCAAGATTATGGCAGCAATGGACATGAAACAAAGAATGCTGTTTACAATGTTCCAGCATGTGATCCTGTCGGTAATAGATTATGAACTTGGAATGCTTACCATATCAAAGAGTCAGCTGATAAAACTCGAATGCATACAGAATGAAGCCATGTGGCTAATTCTGGGATGTACAAGAGAACCCCGGTAGTATTTATGCGATGCATACTTGCACTGCCTACTATTGCAGATAGGCTCAAAGTTCTGCAGGCAAAGTCATATCTCAGAGTAGCTGCAGACAAGAAGCACCTCGTGCATGAAGCCCTGGGTAAAGTTAAGGGTCACAGACTGAAAAGAGGAAGGTCTTGGGTGGCGAAAGCTGAAGACACAACTGGACATGTGTGCAGGCTTGATGAAATTGAGCGAGGAGTGGGTCAAGGTGTATGAACACGTTTCAGACTTGTGTCTAATAACGTTAGGTAGTAAGTGCAGATACTGGCCAGCTGGTGCCGCAGAATCAGAAGTTCAACAAATGATTTATGACAATTCCCGCCCAAGTGATGTGATTATCTATACAGATGGCTCTGTGTCGAAGGGCAGACGAAGTGCATGGGGGTTCATAGTAAAGGCGAATGGATGTCGCTTAGTGCAGCAAAGCCTTGCATATGATATCATAACGTCTAGTTTGAGAATGGAGGTGGAGGCAGTCTTCCGCTGGCTTGAGAATCAGCTGTACACACATGCCGTGATTGTAACTGACTCACAGAACATGTTAAGAAAGGTGGAGACAGACATACTTCGTGCAGAGGGCATGCATTACTTCAGAGGTCCCAGGTAGTTAACACCCTTTGGATATTATCTCCAGGTCATACCGGTGTGCTGGGAAATGGACAGGCAGATATGGTGAACTGATGTATGACAAGCTAGATTTTGTGAAGGCCTTTTGGGAACGAGTGAACAGTGCGGAGGCGCAGATAGATCATTACGGTCTGAGGAGAATGGCACTGCTCTGTGTTACCAGGGGATCTGGCCGACTTTCGACACTCAGGGGAAAGGTGAGACGGATATACAGTCAGACTGTTACTGGTGCCATCGAAATTGGAACTCTTCATTTGGTGCTGAAGATGGGGGACGGAGCACGTATGGGAGTGTCCCTAGTGCTGTGATCTCGATTGTTAATTGAACATTCCAAGTGCTAATAAATGTAGCCAATATGACAAGCTGTGTGCTATTTTCTCCACAGTTAACGGCTTACTGCTTATCCCAGGACTGTACCATCACGGAATTGGCCAACAATATACAGAGCTGGTGGGCACATTGTTTAACAAGTTGAACTGGAACAGTCAAAAGTCTCATTAGGCTGTTAGATATCATACTCAGCTAGGGTTAGTCCAGCATATCTACTCAATAGTTTAAAGCTGTTTTGTTTTAATTTAGTGTAGGATGACGGATTATTCAGAGGATTCATAAAGCCATAGTTTATGGGAGGAAAATGTTAACTCTTACAGCCTTATGCAACTGTCACTAAAGCTGGCTGTAACATCATCATAAATCAGCAGGCCTTTTCCCAGAAGGTTGCTCGTGTCACAGCATCCCCAAAAGTCTGTCCAGCTCTAGTCCTACGTGCTTTTTCATGGCCAATAAGGGAAATAGATCTTCAACACGACTTCCGGTTCCGACACGGTTAGGGAATGGATGACGGTTGAGAACTTGGCTTATGTTGTCGCCGTTTCTCTTCTAGTTTCGATGTTGCAAGATTGTGAAAGTCCGGTTTGCAGCTGGAGCTACTGAGTTTAGTGCTCCTGGCGGTACTATGAGCTGTGATTATCGGTTATTGACTGAGTTCCAGATTCATACATAATGGCAATGATGGGTGGGTGATGTATTTTTTTTCGCTGTGTTCCTGGGATAAGGCGTGTGCTATAGCTGCTATTTCTTTGCTGTCCGTGGCTGCAGTATGGCCGAGGACATGTGGAGAATGGTCAGGAATAGTTTTAATCTACTCATCACCCAGCTATTCGTCGAATGAAGTTGATTTTCAGCAATGATGCCCAGTCTTGCAGTGTGTTTAAGGAGGCATGCACCTTATGGTTTGCTAGATCAAATCGTGTGTGTTTTGCTGACTGTGGACACTTTGTATGGCTACGACATTCACTTGAAGTATCCAGCGTATCTGACTCAGTTTGTGACTGGAATCACTGGCATAGGCGGTTGAGCAATTATGGGCCAAGCTCGTTTGCTGTGCTGCCGGAACCGTAACAACTAACGACTAGATCTTTAACAAGCATGTTGTAAAATGTTAAATCAAATATGGGGGAGCTAGTTGAGTTGAGAAGAATTGACATCACAGCACCCGGGCAGTCTCACGCGCACTACATCCTTATCTTCAGCAGCCAGCACAGAGTTCTAATTAGTACCCACTTTAAACTGGTTATATCTCCGTCTTGCCTTCCTCTGAGTGTAGTGAGCCGGACACTCTAGTTACACCCAGGTGCATCATTCTCTCTAGGCCATAATAATCTTGTTTTTTGTCTTTGTTACATGTTCTTAAGGGTCCTTGACCACATATGCTTTGTCATGTATCAATTCACCATCCAGTTGTGCACATCCAGCCAATCTGTTTTCAATTTCATTCTCCACAACGCTGGAATAGCCTTGAGAAAAGATCCAAAGTATGCAAACTTCCCAGTGAAGCTTGCCACTCTGCTCGAAGCATCCCTGTCTTCACCTTCTTAGCATGCTCTCAAAGTCTGTTACAATTGAGATATGTGTATGCATCTTGTTCTCTAGCCACCAGAAAGCTGCAGTGACTGACTCCACCTCCATCGTCAGGCTAGATGTTGTGTTATCGTATGCTAGGCTGTCCTGTACTACATATTTTCTTTTGGCTTTCCCTATGAACCCCCAGGCACTTCAATCCCTCTCTTAAACACCTGGTCGAATGTAATCATGACTCTACATAGGCCAGACTGTTCCTCTGTACTCTGACCTACTCCTCTCCTCGCCCGATGTTTTCCAGCATGCATACATTTCTTATTGTGTCTTCTGCTTGAGCCATCCCCGATTTTCCTCTTTTCAGTCTCCGACCCTTAACTGCAACCAAAGCTTCATATAGAGGGCGCCTTGGTCTGTAGCCCCTTTAGTCTATCTGCAATAGTTGGCAATGCAAGGATGTATCGCATTCACACAATCAGGGTGTCTCTTGTACATCCCAGGATCACCCGCATAGTTTTATATGCGCTCGAGTTTCACAAGCTGATTCTTTGAGGCAGTGAGTAACCCAAGTCCATGATAATCACTGAGATGATTAAGTGCTGGTAAAGTGTGAATAGCATTCTCTACTCCATGTCCATTTCTGCCATAATCTTTAGTGCATTAGGACCTTTTTTACAGCCTTTGTCACAACCTTCTCTATGTGATCCTTGAAAGACAAGCTTCTGTTCCTGCCATTCATTTTGAGGCTTGGAACATCTGCTCTAACAATCCTGTTCTCCAAAGAACACCACAGGACCATTGCCTTTCTAGTTTGATTACAACATTCATTTCTGTCTACCAGTCAATTACATTTTCTACTGTCGCCAGCAACTCTTCAGTTATTTTATTCCTATCACTCCCCTTCTTATGTACAAGAACATCATTTGCAAATGTAACTATTCTGTCAACTCCAGATATTTACAGGTTCGCAGTCTCACTCGTAAAAATATTGAACAGTAGAGGTGAATTTGCAGATCCCTGTGGTAGTCCTGGGGCTATAATACGTGTTGCGCCCAAAGATGCAGATATAAAGTTAACTGTAAACCACAACATAACATGGCAACCACATGTTCAGTTAAGGAAAAATGCAGAAGAAAATAATCACACACAAAAACGGAAAGAATGAGCTATGTGTTAACTCTCAATGGAAAGTATATCATCGTGTAGCACATCATCATGTAGCACATCATAATGTAGCACACCATCATGTAGCACATCATCATGTAGCATATCATATCATCATGTAGCAAATCATAATGTAGCACATCATCATGTAGCATATCATATCATCATGTAGCACATCATAATGTAGCACATCATCATGTAGCACATCATCATGTAGCATATCATATCATCATGTAGCACATCATAATGTAGCACATCATCATGTAGCACATCATAATGTAGCACACCAACATGTAGCACATCATAATGTAGCACACCATCATGTAGCACATCATAATGTAGCACATCATAATGTAGCACACCATCATGTAGCACATCATAATGTAGCACACCATCATGTAGCACATCATAATGTAGCACACCATCATGTAGCACATCATCATGTAGCACATCATCATGTAGCATATCATATCATGTAGCATTTCATATCATCATGTAGCATTTCATATCATCATGTAGCACATCATCATGTAGCATTTCATATCATCATGTAGCACATCATCATGTAGCATATCATATCATCATGTAGCACATCATCATGTAGCATATCATCATGTAGCATATCATCATGTAGGATATCATCATGTAGCATATCATCATGTAGCACATCATCATGTAGCATATCATCATGTAGCACATCATATCATCATGTAGCATATCATATCATCATGTAGCATATCATCATGTAGCATATCATATCATCATGTAGCATATCATCATGTAGCACATCATCATGTAGCATATCATCATGTAGCATATCATCATGTAGGATATCATCATGTAGCATTTCATATCATCATGTAGCACATCACCATGTAGCATATCATAATGTAGCACATCATCATGTAGCATATCATCATGTAGCACATCATCATGTAGGATATCATCATGTAGCAAGTCCTTTACACAATGTCGCTCTCATCACAGTCTGCCTGAAAGAAAAATCGGTCTCTTTCCGGCTCTCCTGCCTTGTGTACCTTCATATTCAAGGAGTCACTTATATCATGTGCCCATCCTCATGTTGGTCAGCCCCTGCCCCTCTTTCCAGGTACCAAGTCTTCTGATTCAATTGTTTACACGTTCAAACATAAACGATCAGCTGTTCCCAAACTTATGAAGCCTACGACCTCCTTTTGAGAAAAACTAAATATAGAGTACCCTTCTTGAGATACAGCTCTAAGTGAAGAAAAAGAAAAAATATAGCAACAAATTTACAATCTTTTATCCATCTATGCATTTTTATATATCTCACAACACATTAAAGACAGATGTTTCTGTAAATAAGACATCTTAAAATTTGAAATTGTAAAATCATGTTTTGAAAAAAAAAAAAATCAGCTATAGTAACATGTTCATTACCCACATGACATCATGATTATGAAGGTTAACATGAAATAAATTCATTATACACAAATCTGCTTCACATTTTCATGACAGTAAAAACACAGAGGCCTTTTTTGCCTGTAAACAGATCAAGCAGTTTCAATAATTTTAAGAAGCCTGATTGTTTCTGGATGTTTTGTTTGTTGTTTGTCCATCAAAAACCAAGGAAGACCCCTCATGATCCAGTGAGATTCAATGTGAACACATTCAATGTTGTGAGTATAAATGTGTGTGTGATGAGGCTGGTGTGTGTGATGAGGCTGGTGTGTGTGATGAGGCTGGTGTGTGTGATGAGGCAGGTGTCTACTCAGAATGTACTTGGGAAATAGTAGTAGCAATTCCCACAAAATATCCTGTTTAACCCAAAGGGTCATAATTAGGGTATCATTTTTTCTTGGAAAGTGTGGACTGTAGATGGTAAACATATAAGAAAATGAGTTTGCCACACAGTTTTCTAGCTTGCCTACATTGCTGACTCCATTCTTCTTCTTCTTCCTGTTTACTGGCTGTAAACTCCAGAAGAAAGTTATGGTTGTTCATCCACTCTGGACTTCAGTCTTGTTCCAAAACCCCCAGACTGGCTGGCTCTGCACCACTTGGTGGTGAATTGATGTTACATATTGTGAGGGCCCTTTGGGAACTGGTGAACAGTGCGGAGGCACAGATGGATCATAAAGGTTTATTAAGGAGAATGGCCCTGTGAGGAGTTTCCAGGGGATCTGCCCGACGCTCAACACTCAGGCGAAGGATGAGATGGATATACATTCAGACGCTTACTGGCACCATCGGAATTGGAACTCTTCTCTTGCTGCTGAAAATGGGGACTGAGCACTTTTGGGAGTGTCCCGAGTGCTGTAATGTCGATTCTTAATTCAACATTTACGTTTATTCAGAATAATACAACAAACTAACAATATAACTGGCAAAATGTAATATATTCATTATGAAAAACATGCAGTAATTTTGCAGAAATGTTAATATACTAATTGTGTTTGAACATACACATTTTCAATGATTAGCTTAATCTGTATTAAAATGATCTGATATATGGACGCACCTTTTAAGACTTACATTTTTCAGTTGCATGCCTAAATGCCACCTCCAGTGAAGTATGCTATACTTAAAGCTATGACTTTCTTTATATGACAAGAGCAGCAATTCTAGAGGTCACCCAGAAAGAATATGGATTGATGACATTACCACATCAAGCAAGCATAAACTATGACTTTCTTTTTATTACTACAATATTAATTTTAGCAAGAGTTCACCCACGAAGAATATGGATTGACAACACTGCCATCTCAAGTATAATTAAACTATGACTTTCTTCATCTTACATTAGTAATTTTAACAAGAGGTCACCCATGAAGAAGATGCATTCATGACAAGTGAAGCCCGCTATATTTAAAACTATGACTTTCTTTATCTGACAAGAGTAGCAATTTTATCAAGAGGTCAGCCACAAAAAATATGGACTGACAACATTACCACCTCAAGTGAAGCCCGGTATACTTAAACTATGAAGGACAATGAACAAAGAAGAGTTAAACTTTGACTTTTCTGATATTAAAACCAGTAATTTTAGCAAGAGGTCACCTAGGAGGATGACAGCCTGAAAAAATTACCACCTCAAGTGAAGCATGCTATACTCAAACTATGATTTTCCTCATTTTACAGCAGCAGTAATTTGTAGCAAGAGGTCAACCAGGAGGAAGATGGACTGACGACATTTACTCTTTTAGTACCAAACAATGGACCATACACATATTGTTATTTTAAACGTGGCATATATTCCTGACTTTCATGTGCTCTTTTCTTCTGTTAACAATAATCTATTCTATTAAAATAGGTTTTTTTTAAACCCCTTCTATGGAATTTTTTTCACCTGTCAGATACATAAGTACACATGTTCAACACATAAAATATACAGGTAACAAGTGCCTGAGATTAGAAGAGTTAAAGATACTGTACTTTCACACAGACTAACAACAGCCAGTGCCACCCATTAAGCATTAGACCAATTATTTCTTCCTACAATACTTGCATTTTCTGTCTGTTCTTTTGTTGGGGGGGGGGGGGGGGGGGGAGGGGGTTATGAGAAGGAATGGACTTCAGAACTTAGTGATAAGTGGCAAGATGAATGGGGAAAGAAAAAATGAAAAAGCCAAAAAAAAAAAAAACCATCCAAAAAATGGGTGAAACAGGAGCAGTGACCTAATAAGTGAATCTGATGATAATGAGATGTCCTATACTTACTGGCTTGGCAAATGATGATCATGATGACAACGCTTGAAAATAAAACTGGAAGGGGATGCTACTGATGAAGATGATGATGATGATGACAGTGCTTGAAAATAAAACTGGAAGGAGACGATGATGATGATGAGCATTTTAGCAACTCAAGGATACATGTGTAATATGTATTTCTGTGTCAGTCCACCTCTTCATATCTAGCTCTCTTTGTTACTGTGTCATGATCGTTGTCTTCATCCATATCGGACAAGTTTGAAACATTGATGGAGTGTTGGCCAGTAATGACATCCATGGGCACACTCTCTGCATGCCCCCACACAGCTTCCTTGTTGTTCATCAGACCCACACTTTGATAGATCAGACATGAAACAAAGCAGAATTAGTAACTTTTCATCTAAAGCCAATATTTAAACATTCCTCTTCTTCTTCTTTAGCATTCCGAGCCCTTGAGGTTCATTGCTGCAGATATCACCCGCCTCCATTCATCTCTCTGGTTGGCCTTCTCTTTTCAGTTGGTGACATCAAGTGTTTGTAGGTCTGTCTGGATATTATCTCTAGTATTGAGTATTGAGTAGGGACCCCCTCCTCCCCCCACCCAAAAAAAAAAAGGGGGAGTAAAACTCAGGGCAGAAGAGAGAGGGAAGAAAGATGAAGACAGAGATACACCAGTGAGAGAGATAGAAGGAGAATATATCAGATAAAAAGTAATAAAATAAAATTAAACTGAATATTTGGAAAAAATATTAACAGGCCAAAAAAAAAAAAATAGAGGCCGTTCAAAAGAATTTAAAAGGAGGATGGTCATAGCAATGCAAAGTTTAAATAAATAAGAGGACTCTTTTCCATTCCCTTAGGTGTAATATATATTGTCCTAACCTATATTTTATAGACCAACTGGTACTCGGTGGGTGATGTGTTCAACATCATGCCGGCTGTCTTTACTTCCCAGGATTTTACCAGGTATCTATTTTAGGTTGGTTCAACCTAGGGTAAAAAGTAAAGTGAAGGACCCTTTTCCACGCCATCAGGCGTATAGGGCATATAGGGCTAGACCTATATTTTTATAGACCAATCGGCACAAGATGGGTGATGTGGTCAGCATCACGCCGGCCGCCTTTACTTTTCCAGGACTGCACCCGATACCCACTCAAGGCTGGGTCGGCCTGGGAGCCAAGGTAATTTTTGAAAAAAGTCAGGCTCCGGGTCAACCTAGGAGTGAAGGTTATTTTTGAAGAAAAAAAAATCTGGCAATATGGCTTGACACAGATTTCTTCTTCTTAGGGTTCACCGGCTGTAAACTCGTCAAATTCTTGATTTTTGGTTGTGTTCCAAAACTTGAGTTATGCATGCCTATCCATTTTACAGATCTGGCTGTTTTGTAAGCTTTTTCCTTGCTTGTCATGCAGATGCACTCTAACTTTGAAGAAAGGCAACCTTTATGACACGCTTATGGGGGTGGGGAGCAAAGTCTACCAAAGTCCAGAAGTGGATGAACAATCAAAACTTTCCGCCAGTGAATGCTAAGAAGAAGTACTGAAAACAGCTAACATTCCAACCTACCAAATAAATAAGACATCATCAAACCAACAGCTAATGTGGGACGCAAATTTTCTTTATATTAAAGCCCCACCATGGCTGTAGTTGGGAGCCCTAATATAACCTAACAGTTGCACAGTTTCTGGGACTTGTGCATGAGTTGTCATCATCAGAATGGTGGCACTTTGTGTCACCAGGTGTTGATGGCTCGCTGTTAGGTCCTGGTGGGGTTAAACGACACACCAATAGCTTCACAGACTGACCACAAAGAAAAAGAAAAATAAACAAGCCTATCTCAAGATTTTAAAAATTAAACAAATTTCATAATGCTACCAGGCCCAGCATAGAAATATTAACAAAATATATCTCCACGCAAGTCACAGCAAGCTCCAGTGTACCAAGAGGTGAGGAAAAGATGCTGGGCGTTGGATAGGACACACGTTAAGAAATCAGGAGAACAGCATAACTAGAATGTCTTTGGATTGGAACCCACAGGGGTATAGGAATAAAGGAAGGGCAAAAAACACATGGAGAAGAGAGCTGGAGAATGAAGTTAGAAAGGTGGGGAAGACATAGGGAGACCACCATGTACTAGCGGAGAATAGAACAACTTGGCGTGAGTTGGTTGAGGGCCTATGCTCCTTTGGGGGATAGAAAAGCAGAAGAAGAAGAAGATGACCCAGCTCCAGCAGTAAGGCCAAACAGATCTACGGAAACTCCCTTTTTGTTAGGCTGGTCCATGGCCGGTCTGTGCTTATCATTGTTATCAAGTAAATGTATGATACACAAATTCAACTACAGTTTAATTAACTTGCAACATATTTTATTGAATATTTTATTATTATTATTATTCTATTTTCTAATGAGATGTGGTTTTACAGAAGAATGCTTAGAATACCTTGGACAGCCAAAAAGAGCATCCAAGAGGTTTTGAAAGAGGTGAGAGCCCGAAGACAACTTATCACAGACATCAGAAGGAGACAGTCATCATTTTTCGGCCATGTTATGAGAAGAGGGAAAATAGAACATGTTGTGACCACTGGAAAGATCTGTGGAAGGAGGGATAGAGGAAGACAACGAGAGAAGTTGCTTGACAGTCTTGCTGCATGGCATGGAAGAGTGTCGGTACATGAACTGATACATCTGCAGGAGATCGCAGCGATTATGGAGAGGCATGATCGCCCATGCCAGTCGGCAAGGCACCTGATGATGATGATGATTTTCTAATGGCTTATTTATTCATCTTCACAATGATAATTCACTCAATAAAATATGTTGCAAGTTAATTAAACTGTAGTTTAATCTGTGTATAAATTTACTCAATAACAAAGGTGAGTAAAGACCTGCCTAACAAAACGGGAATTTCTGTAGACCTGTTCGGCCTCAATACTGGAGCTGGCCGTGGCAGTGGTATATAAGGAGGACTAAGAAGAAATAGAAGGCTAGTCAAGTTCAAATAGAAGGCGAATACTTAATAACCACAAGTATCAAAGCAGATCTTCTTACCTAGCAGCCTCACTTTCAATACTGGCCAGGACTTCTGAAAAAGTCTGCACCACAAATCTGGCATTGTCTATGGTAAAACAGAGTGGTGGAAGCAGCACAATCACATTCTTGTCTGGTCCTTCAATGCCAACAATGATTTTCTTCTCTTTCATTCTTAAGTAGTGGGAAACATACACAAGAGAGAACAACTTAAAACTGTGTATATCGTAGACAGAGACAATGTTAGTAAGGACAGATACATTAAAAAGGCATTGCTATATAATTTATTTAACATTAACCAGTGTTTACACAACACTTCACTTACCCATGCCCATTTATTTTTCATCTTGTGAACAGTGTCTATGCTAAACAGAGCCAGTTTTAACATATAGATGTGAATCCTTTACAATTAATAAACAGGTCAAACAATTTTTCAAAGCCTCAGAAATGTAGTTTTGTAGAATAATTGTAAAACTGCCCAGTAAGATCACAAACAGTCAAAACTGGGGCTGCTTCTGCAACCTTCTGTAAAAGACATGCTACTAAATTTTTATAGACCCTAGTACTAATTATGGCCTGAAGAGAATGAGGCATCTGGGTGTAACCAGAGGGTCTGGCTGGCTCACTACACTCAGAGGAAAGGCAGGATGAAAATATAAGCAGATTGTGACCAGTACCATCAGTATTGGAACTCAGCGCTGGCTGCTGAAGATGAGGAGGGAGCATGCACGGGAACAGCCCCAGTGCTGTGATGTCAATTCTTGATTCAACACAGACCCTAGTACTACAGAGACCCCATGCCTGCCTACAGCTGTCTGATTAAAGTAATAGCGTATGGCAGTCGTTTCCTTCTGGGGTCCGTGGAATAAATTTTAGGTGAATGTGATTTCATTTTAAAAAAATAACAAGCACTTTAGAATGCAGTCTGTACTGGGAAAACTAACCTGGGCAACAAATGTGTTAGCCAAAAGGCACAAATATTACAGCTAAATTGTAAATGGGCACATGGATAAAAGAAAAGGATTTAAAAAAAAAAAAAAAAAAAAAAAATTTTTTTTTTCGGTTCTAATACAGTAAAAGCTTGTTAACATGAATTTCCAAAGGACTTAAATATCAAGTGTTTAAAAAAAATGTGCTAACTTGGGACTAACAATGACCCATCCTTGCTGAAAGCAAAATCTTCTTCATGTTAACCGAGTGCTTGGCTTAAGCGAGTTCACTTTAACGAGGTTTCACTGTAGTTAGAAATTATAAGTTCTTCAGTTTAAAAGGGTACTATACGAGGTCTGTGGCAGACCTTTGAAAAATTAGAGGAGTCCACAGGTTTTAGCTAAGTGGGATCCACTAGCTTAGTGGATGGGACTTTTATTTGTTAACCCTTTTGTTGCATGAATGCTTCAAAAATGGGCTATAAAGCCATGGTAATTGCCAAAAATATACTGAAAAACAAAACAACACAGGTCATTCATAAATAAAAAATATATATATATATATATATATATATATATATTAATGTACTGAAATTTTTTTGTTTGAGGGGGGGGGGGGGGGGGGGATATATAAAGACAAATATAAAGGTAGTGATCAATAACTATGAACAGTGTGAAGCATTAAATAGAATACATTTTTGGAGCCTACACAAATATGCATCGGGAGACTTATGCCGTGACTTCTAACACTGATGCAACGGGAAAATTAAGACGTCAACAAGGTTTTAATTTAGCTACTTGGTTCACAAGAAAACTCCCTCAATGCAGTTTTTAGTAAATATATCCTGATAAATTAAACGCTGAGCAGGCAGGAAAACAGCCAACTGCATTAATTAAGGGTCTCGTAAACATGCCAATTTCAAAAAGTCGGTTAAAACTGTTGCCCTGTAAAGCAGCAAAACTGACACTTCTGCTTGGGTCCAATTCCCTGAGAGAGTCACTTTTCTGACTTGGCTACAGGGGCCTATTCATGAGATGCCTAATTAACAGCACTGTTATCTCTTGTGCCTGCATATATGTTTAGGAGGATTAGTTACTAAAAACTGCATTTAAGAGGTTTTCTTTGGAGAGAAAAAAAATGGCTTTAAAAATAAAGTTATAGGTTTTAATTTTCCCACTGGTCACAGTGTTAACCTGCGACCAGTTTGGTCATAGGTAAAAGGGAGTCACCGTACAATTTTATTTTTAAACTCACAGAGATGTGACCCAGTTAATTCTCTTCTTCACTCATACTTACTGTTGACTTTCCATATTCTGTATGGTATTTATTATCATTTTCGTCAATAAATGAAACCATTATATAATAGTGACCTGCATAAAATGTTTCTTATTTTAAAGGATTTGTCTGGAGTTCCCTAATTACAGGTCAATGGCAATGTATTTTCCAGTTCATCAGGGTGAATGGGTTACCAGGAATAAGACCCAACCAGAAGTGTCAGTTCTGCAGCTTCTCGGGGCACCAGGGTAAATAATTTTAGACCAAAACATTTATATACTGAAGTAATTTCGTATGACAGAATCAATTACACAAACGCCCGCCAGGCATCAAAGAGTTAAAGTCACCTACCTGTAGGCAAGTATTTGACCTACCTGTAGGCAAGTATTTCACTTACCTGTAGGCGAGTATTTAACCTACCTGTAGGCAAGTATTTCACCTACCTGTAGGCGAGTATTTCACCTACCTGTAGGCGAGTATTTCACCTACCTGTAGGCAAGTATTTCTGCTGTCTCTGTGGCTGGCTTCTGATTTTCTCTGTCCATAACAAGCTCAATGCCAACCATCATACCAACACCCCTGGAAGTGGTCAATTAAAAGATTTGAAAGGGCCCTGTTCATGTCTTTGGCACATCAGGCACAGTCAAAATCATCATCACCATTGCCCTACTGTGCCATTATATGAAACCTGAAGCTCCCAGCCTATTCATCCATTCTGTTCTATTCTGTGCAATCACTTCAAAATCATAGATGGAATCCAGAAATCCAGACCAGGTCCTTTGGCTCCTCTCATCATCTCCTCAGGGTTTCTTTTGGACGTCCTTGTTCCTCAATTTCTTATTTCAGTGCCTGTTTGGTGATACTCTGTATGTTCTCCGTTAACCCTGTCAACAAATGCTCGATGAAGTCAGATGTGTTGGCCAAAAGGTACACAAATTGCAGCGTTTCTGTAATTAGGCACTATGGAATTATGTCACTCGGATGAACAAAAAGAAAAAGGAGAAGAATGTGTCCAATGTAAAGTATCTTCTCTGTTTTATAACTGCTGATACTAATGCTTGCCCAGACATTTCTCACATAGTGCTATACCAGTGGTTCTTAACCTGTGGGTTGTTGTGACCCCTTAGGGGGTCGAACGACCCTTTCGCAGAGGGTCCCTTAAGACAATCGAAAACCAGATATTCACTGAAGTTATGAAGTAGCATCAAAAATAATGTTATGGTTTGGGGTCACCATAACATGGCAAACTGTATTAAAGGGTTGTGGTATTAGGAAGGTTGAGAACCAATGATACTTATATTTTTATAGACCAAATCTGCACTCGACGGGTATTGTGGTCAGCGTCCCACCTGCCACCTTTATTTCCCATGACATTTTCCAGTGCCAATTTAAGGCTGGGAAGACAGGGAAGCCAAAGTCAATTTTAAAACCAAAAAAATACCCCCTGATGTGGATTTCAACCATGGCCAAGGGGTGAATTACTGTGATACAACTTCCACATATGTAAATTGGCAAGCAAAAGTATTCAAAAAATAATATTTAATACACAAAGGTTAGTGGTAAAACAAAAACAGTCTATCAAGTTTCAACATGTCTGTAATTTGATAACATATTTTACCAAACAAAGTCACAGGAACAAGAATAAATGAACAATGGAGATAAAAAGAAAAAAAAAAGGAGCTAAAAAATTAATCCAATCTCTCAAGGTGAACTCCAGTAGAAAATGTGGATTTAGTCAGTACTTTACACAAAGATAGAGAAACAAATAAAGATTTGAAAATGTGAATACAAAAAGCAAACAGGAAAAAGCAAATTAGGAAATCTGTTGCAGTAAGATGAAATAAGAAAAACAGTATCAACCATAGAATATTTAACTCTACGGTCAGATCAGTACTGCTGATCCCTGTGTGGGTTCCAGGATCCTATTATAGGGAAAACAAGAACAGACCCACTGCCTACCCAAAAGCATGTCATAAGAGTAGACTAACTGGGAGCTTCCTTCAAAGTCAGAGTGCATCTGCCTGAGAGGCAAGGAACCAGGAGTCTGCATACAAATGAGTCAGATCTGTAAAACGGATGCACACGTAGCACTCAGGGTCTGGAACAGGACTGCAGTCCAGAAATGGATGAACAACCAGACCTTTCTACTGGAGTTTACAGCAGGTAAACGCAAAGAAGAAGAAGTACTGCTAAATGATTTAGAAATAGACCCACTATCACCTTAACAAGCATGTCATAAAAGGCAACTAAAAAGAGGGGATTACTTTGAAATCCAAGTGCATCTGCCTGAGAGGTGAGGAACCAACAGTCTGCACACAGATCTGTGTAAGGCAGACCTGTGAAATAGTTGTGCATGCAAAATTCAAGTTCTGCAAGGAAACCAAAGTGACGAACAACCAGGACATTCCGCTGGAATTTAGCCGGTGAACTCTACGAACAAGAACAAGAAGGAATTAAACTGTATGACAGAATCACTAATGCAGTGCTACTTCACAGAATAACAATTCCAGTGAACCAACAGGCGAGGAGAAGATGCTGGTGATGAACTGTTGCTTCAATCGATAATGAATAGCAATTCTAGTGGCAGAATATTTGTGCTGGCACTTCTGATGGCTGCGTAATTGCGTTTAACGCATGCGTATGCTACTGACTTTGTCAAAACTGCAGTCTGACTCAAGTATTTCACAAAGGAAGCGATGGGCATTCCGTATGGTAGTCATTGGCAAGGAGCAGAGCATCTTTGGAGTGACCCAACTGAAGTAAGAACTGTGACTAATTTACTAATTAGCTATACATAGTTATGAGACAACTTATTTATTTGTTGCTGGTGCCACATAGTTCATGCCTTGTACCGAGTCCATCCTTGTGTGAGAAGACTTGGGAATTTATATACAATGAAAATTACCTTTCGAAAACAAACCAGGGAATAGATATTTAATGTATTTAGTGGGTACTTTCAAATCTTAATAATTTCAAGCTTAAAAATACTAACCAAACATGAACCTAAAAGGAAATAAAAGACACATAAATCTAACCTGACATCACCAATCATGGGATGCTTGGGCCTGATTTCGTTGAATCCATCCTTTAAACATTTGCCGACATTTTTAGCACTTGATAGGAGTTTCTCATTTTCAATGACCTCTAGTACAGCTCTGCCGATTGCACAGGCTAGCGGGTTACCTCCAAACTCATAACAAAAAAATGCAATAAAAATGATGAAAGTAGGGGGGCGACTGCAGTCAAGTGGTATAAATAAATTCAATGGACACAATCTAGGAAAAAGTAAACGATCCTAGCCTGGCCTAGTTTCAGGGTTACTGTATAACAGCCGGGGTTGGGGAGGACCACACAGACACAAGCGAAGGCTTCAGCTAACACATCCCAACAGTTTCTGCCTTGGCCTTCCTAATTGAAGTTTGCGTTCAGTGAATTCTTGTAATTCAATTGGTGACTAACAAGGTCAAAATGTTTTAAAGTAAACATGTCAAAACATAACGACCCCTTGTTCATATCTTGCGGCATTCTGGGCGTATGGTGCTATTTGTGACTATTTTTTTAATTACAGACCAAATAGCTTTCAGTGAGTTGTGTAGTTATTACTACATCAGTCACCTTTACTTCCCAGAACATTTCCTGATCCCCATTTTGGGCTGGAGCAACCCGTAGGTCTAGGTCAAATTAAAATATAAATCTCCTCTCAACAGTAACTGACCACATGATAAACAAGCCCGAATGCAGGCACCGCCCCGCACCGTCCCGGCCACATTTTTCTACTTTAAGCATTATTATCCCATTGTGGCCATTACATATTACATAGGGCCCTAGTTCAGCCATGCCATTCTGTTCCATTCTGAGCAATCCATTTGACACCATTGATGGAATTAAGTTCAGCATTTTTAGCCCCTCTCAATAATGTTTGTTGTAAGGTTTCTTTTGAGCATCCTTGTCTGCTCAATCCATTAGTTTCCTATTTCAGTGCCTGAGTAACATCTGAGATAGAAAAGACTCACCTAACAGAAGGAAGGGACAGCCTATTCTAGGGTTACAATGTTTGAATCCTGATGAGCTAAAATAATGCAACAATTGAACCAGATATGTCAAAGTGACAACTGAGATAGAAAAGACTCACCTAACAGAAGAAAGTGACAGACAGAATTTAGAAATCCAAGTCTGATACAAAACAACCTAATAAACACACAGGGTGCATTTTCTGGCACTGACACAGTTAATGAACACAAAATTAGTTAACTCACTGTGCTGGAGAAGATGCTCAAACTGTCGGCTATATCTTTGGTGGTAACAACAGCAGATAGTGGGTAGCCATTACCTATTGGTTTTCCAATAGTGACTATGTCAGGAACAACATCTGTGTCAATACAGGATATATAACAGAATATTTTGTCATGTTTGTGCAACAGTTATAAGAAAAAGAAGATGGAAGATGGTGCTGCAGTGGCAAACAAATGAACTGAGAAAACAAGAATGTTTCCAGAAAAACACTGATTTGATCATTGGTGAGATAAGCCGAAAGTGCTGTTGTTCTTCTTCTTCTTCTTTGCATTCGCAAACTATAAACTCTGGTGGCCAGTTCTAGTTGCTTTTTACTTCTGGACTTTATAGTCTTTTTTCAGAACATGAGTTCTGCATGCACATCTGTTTTACAGATCTAACTTATTTGTAAGCAAACTTATGGTTCCTCACCTCACAGGCAGATGCACTTCAACTTCGTAGAAAACACCCATTATCCCCCCCCCCCCCTTTCTAAAATTAGGCTCTGGATGTTGAAGTGCTTGATTTGATTCCATCCATGTTATCAAAAGAACTTCACAGGACAAAATGGAATGAATGACTAGACAGCAAGATCTATGTGTTACATATAATGGCACAACAGGATGATGATGATGTGTTAATGTACTCTGTAAAAATACAAACAATCAGGTTGTCAGTCAGGATTCCAGCTTCATCACAACAAGGGTCATCCCATAATTTCTTCCTTCTTGTACCGAAGAAAACCATTTCAAAAAATGCCTCTCATGGTCCAATATGAAAAGTAAGACAGACAGCAATCCCAGAAGAGCCTAACAGCTTCCACATGCATCAAATGCACAGGGCAGTTGAAAGAGGTGCAACACCTACAGTCTGTCACTAGAACTGATATTCATAATTGAAGAAATCAGCAGTCATGACAAACCAGCAGCTGCACAAGCATTACTGCACCACCACTTCTACTGCAACCAGCCCTTACCATTTTCTGAACATGCAATTTACAAAACACGACACCTGGAGCACCAACAGTAAGCATTCCCCAGGAAACCCACAGGCCTCAGTGTTTTACCATGCACTCAAATCAGTAGCTGGTTGATGAAACCAGATTTTGCCTTTACCTTGTCCGTTGTCTTATCTAGTTTCCCTCTTTCGGTTGTAGTCTCAATCTTCCACTGGATTACTGGGGAGAGCAGGGTCCACCATGGTCTGGGGCCCCGTTGTGGGGAAACATGAATAGACCCACTGGTTCCCCAGCAAGCATGTCGTAGAGGTCGACTAATTGAGGGCTTCCTTTGAAGTTGGAGTGCATCTGCCCGAGCAGCAAGGAACAACCACTTCTGGACTTTAGTCCTGTTCCAGAACCTGAGTGTTGAATGTACATCCATTTCACAGGTCTGACTCCCCCGTGTGGGTTCCGGGTCCCCATTGTGGGGAAAAAAAGAATAGACCCACTGTCTCCCCAAAAGCATGTCGTAAGAGTCGACTAATTGGGGAGCTTCTTTTGAAGTCGGGAGTTCTTCTGCCGGAGAGGCAAGGAACCAACAGTCTGTATTCAAGAGAATGAGATCTGTAAAACTGATGCACACACAACACTCAGGTTCTGGAGCAGGACTGCAGTTCAGTAGTGGACGAGCAACCAGAACTTTCCACCACAGTGTACAGCTGGTGAATGCGAAGAAGAAGAAGAAGACAAGTCTGACTCATTTGTATGCAGACTGTTGGTTCCTTGCCTCTCAGACTGATGAAGCTCCCAATTAGTTGACTCTTACGACATGCTTTTGGGCAGGCAGTGGGTCTATTCTTGTTTTCCCCACAACTGGGCCCCAGAGCCCCATCAAGGATTCAGCATACTGAGGCCTTAAGGTTGGCTGCTGCAGATACCACCTCTATTCAGCTCTGTGACTGGTCTTTTCTTCCCACCTGTTTACTGCTCTCAACCAACTCTTCTGTGTATGCAGTTTTTGTCTCTCTCTTACTTGCCATTCTTTCCATATGCG
The DNA here is from genome assembly GCA_905116865.2 of Candidula unifasciata. Taxonomy (NCBI): domain Eukaryota; kingdom Metazoa; phylum Mollusca; class Gastropoda; order Stylommatophora; family Geomitridae; genus Candidula; species Candidula unifasciata. Next base: position 557,330 of record CAJHNH020001136.1, read on the forward strand.
ACAATGATTGTAAACTATTAGCCCTCATGATGACAGTAATTACTGGTGATTTAAACAGATATAAATCTCACCTTCATTTCCCTCCACCCAATCACCACTGTTTGCATCTCTGATGAATCCAAACATTTTCTTGTCTGTTTTCAAAGGTCTGTCATAAGGCATTGTCTCCTTTAGCCGTGATTAAAGTTTCAAAACCATACAGGGCAACAGGTCTTTGTCATCAGTATTTCACATATTGTGAACTTTGCACTATAGGACAGAGCATTTGATTTTAGCAGATGATGTAAGGCAGGGCTACTCAACTGGCAGCCCGCGGAATGAATCTGGTCCGCAGAGGCCTAGCATGTGGCCCATGGATCATTGCTGATTGTATTGTATTAATGATCTTTCTGTGCTAGGGCTCAGGCCTCCTGCCCGTAATGATCCCCATTTTCAACATTTTGGTCCCTCAGTAAACTTAGTTGAACAGCCCTTTGATAAGGCATAGTATATTTTATTTCTCTTAAGATGTTGGAACTGTTAAAGATAACAAACATTTTTTAAAATAACAAACAAAAACATGTAAACAAACATTGGTGGATTTCTCAAAGCTAAACAGTACTCACTGTGCACTTGGAAGCCCCAATAATTCTCACCGCAGCGGCCCAGACCACTCTGTACTTCATCTGCGATGCACACGCCCCCATTTTCCCTGATATATCTAACAATGTTTCAACAGTAAGTTATTAGTATTAGTATATCCCTTTTGTGTTTGTAAATATACGCCAATTATTAATTCAGTGCTAGGCAACTCAACTGTGTCTGTTGGTTTTTACTGTACTACAGTCAGGTCTTAACTCTTTATATCTCATCCAATTATTACATTACCCAACTCTGTTCTGCTTATATATTCTGTCCATGTTAAGATAACAGAACAAAGTCAGTCAGTGTAATTCTTTAGGGCCAACAAATGTATTCTTTAAACAAAATGAAAGTTTATTTTTTTTTTTTACTCCTCTAGGATTTCAGACTGAAATATTACCACCCAGTGACCCAAAGAGAAACTATTCGGATGAGAATCTACTGGAGCAAATCCCAGAAACCTAGTTCAGTCGTTATATTAATGCACCCGGCGATTATGAAGTAGTCTCTAGGAAGAAACTGAATACAACCAGGTCAAGTAATGTCTGTAATGACTGAAAGTGTTAAGCATGAGAAAAACTAACAGGAAACAACATCTTTCACAACATTGCATATAACATATTTCTCACACTTACAATTTTCAGTAAGCAAGAAAGTCACTTCAAGTTTTTTCAATCCAAAAATTGGCATTCAGTTTCTAACATTCAATTCATGAAATTGCAGATCTGTCACTTGCTCAGACACTAAATAAAAAAAAATGTGGAGGTTTCCCTCTGATTTTCTCATTTATTTTAATGGATTCATTTATCTGCTTCATTTCATTTGATTGTTACTGTAGTATGCACTTAATGACAAACAGAGAAATATGCCAGGGAATAAACTGTGCAATCTACTGTTTGTGTCTTCTTTGTTCAAATTTACAACAGGGAAACATTACTTTTATTTATATGAGAGTCTGTGACCTTCAACTCTCAATTTTTTTTTATCTGAAGCCCCACCCTGGCTTCTGTCGGGAGCCCTGAATATAGATATAGAATATAGATATAGAAATGGTCATAATGGCTGAAAGGGGTTTCCGGGACCTCTCCACGGGTGATCCTCATCCCCATGGTGGCACTCTGTGTCACCAGGTGTTTATCACTTGTGTGATGTCCTGGTTGGGTATAACTATTTACCTACCTACCAGCTTTTTAGAAATACAAAATTAACAACTGATACTACTGCTAGACATTTTTTTGGGTAATCATATCTTCTATTCTCTGCTGCTGCTAGTAGGGGGCAGCTGGGTGTCTTCCTATGTCAGGCTGAGACCACGCTGGAATTTCTCATTCTCCTACTTGAGCTGATCGGTTTTATGATCATTGCATTAAATTAGCTGTTCAGACTGGCATGTACTTTTACTGGTACAATGCCTGCTTTTGTGACTGACCATTTGCGCCAACAGTGAGCTGCAATTCTGGCACTGGACTATCAGTGTTGACATATCTTACAGCTGTTTTATGCATTTTTACTTTGTGTGTCTAATCTTTTTGATAGGATTGATAAGTTTTTCACTAGTTTTGAAATGGGACAGTGAAGGACATTTTGTGGATTTCCCTAGCACAGGAACAAAACAGTGATGGGGTGACTCTGCAGGGATGTTGGAACTAACAGTTGTCTGTCTTATGCCACCTTCCTTTATTCCATTTATGTCTATGCTGACATATATGTACATATATCAAAAATGTTACACTTGGTTTAAAGTTCCCATTTTCCCAGTATTCTGTCCTCCAGTACTCTGGCAATTTTTTTTTTGGGGTGGCATCTTAGGATGTAACCAAGTCTTGATAGTCTTCATATTCAGTTGAATTAAATTTGTCATATTTTTCTGTAACTTGTTATGTAGAGAATGAAAATAAACAGTCAGTGGTCAAAACACACACATATATAAACAGTAGTAAAATATTTGTACATGAAGAGAATGTAAAGAATGAAATATTTAATTATACAGAGAAGCAAAATAACATGAGTTATGTTGATAATGACATTAAATAGTCAATTATAAAGGACGAGTAAAGTATCCATAGATACGTGCAGAGAATGAAATTAAATGGTTAGTGAACGAAGACAAATAAAGTACCTGTACACATGTGTAATGTAGAGAATGACACAATCAATCATAAAGAGAATTAAAATACCTGTAGATGTTTGTAATGTAGAGAATGAAACAGTCTTTATAAAGACAGGTACCTGTGCACATGTGCAATGTGGAGAATGACACAGTCAATCATAAAGAGAATTAAAATACATGTAGATGTTTGTAATGTAGAGAATGAAACAGTCTATATAAAGACAAGTAAAGTACCTGTACATGTGAATAATGTAGAGAATGAAACAATCAATCATGAAGAGAATTAAAATACCTGTAGATGTTTGTAATGTAGAGAATGAAACAGTCTATATAAAGACAAGTAAAGTACCTGTACATGTGAATAATGTAGAGAATGAAACAATCAATCATGAAGAGAATTAAAATACCTGTAGATGTTTGTAATGTAAAAAATGAAACAGTCTTTATAAAGACAAGTAAAGTACCTGTGCACGTGTGTAATGTAGAGAATGAAACAGTCTTTATAAAGACAAGTAAAGTACCTGTGCACGTGTGTAATGTAGAGAATGAAACAGTCTATATAAAGACAAGTAAAGTACCTGTACACGTGTGTAAAATAGTTCTCTGGTGGCACAACTATTCCTCCTGCACTGATAATAGACTCTGATATGAAGGCACCAATCTGACAAGAAAATGATGAATTCATCCTAACAAATCTACAATATTTCTTCTCCACACCAACTGCTATGTTTAAGCTGCTGAAAGATTCAACTTCACAAAGTTGAAACAATAAGTTTTAAAAAACTAAATAACGACAGCCATATCATGATAGACTTCTATTTGTATAAACTAATCTGTGTTTGGTTGGCGATTTGGTCAATACCACTCCATCATCATCATAATATAACAGGTTCTTTCCAGAGCGTCGCTCCCATCATGGTTTGCCTGAAAGAAACTATCTCTCACCAGCTCTCCTGCCTCGTGCACTTTTACACTCAAGGAGTCACTTATATCCTGTGCCCATCTTCATGTTGGTCAGCCCCTGCCCCCCCCCCGCTTTCCAGTACCATGCCTTCTGCTTTTATTTTTTTCCTGATTCGCCAGCGTGCTTGATATAACCAAAATATTTCAGCTTCCGAGAAAAGATGCTGTTTATAAGCCAATCTTCCTTGATTTTCAGATCTTTTAAAATGTCAATATTTGTTCTCTTCTTTGTCCATAGTACTCTGAGAATCTTTCTGTAGCATTTCAGCTCAAAAGCCCTTATTTTCTTTCTTAAGGACTGCAATACCACTCTAAATTCCTTATTTCTAAAAAGTGTTCCTGGCACAAATTTTAGGATTGTCTTCCTGGGAACCAAAGTAATAATTTTACAACTTTACCTTAGTGTGGAAAGACTTGGAGGGTACAAGCAAAAGACACAATCAGATATGTGTGTTGGCTAGACAAAAAAAAAACAACAACTGGGTGATGACAGGAATGAGACAAAGTGTCAGAATAACAATAAAACTTTTGTAGAGTTCTGATCACACTGAACTGGGAGGGCAGGCACTAACCAGTGGGAACTGCAGATTCAGAAATTCAACAAATAATTCATGACAATTCCCATCCAGGTGATGTGATCATCTAAGATGTGCTGTGCTGACAGGCAGAAGTGCAGGGGGGTTTATAGCAACAACAAAAAAGAAATGGATAACAAAGTCTAGTATATGATACAACAACATCTAATTTGAGATGGAAGTAGAGATGATTTCAGAACCGGCTGTCCACACTCGTCATGACTTTAACAGACTTACAAAGCATGCTGTGAAAGGTGAAAACAGGAAGGATCTGTGCAGATAGACAAGCACTGCTTCAAAAGTCTCAGCTAGAGTCTTTGGATATTTTCCCTAGATCATGCATGTGTGTTGGGAAAAAAAACGACAGATGAATTGGCTGATTCTACAACATTTGGTGCTAAACTGATGCAGGTCAAGATAGATGTGGTCCAAGCTCTTTGGCAGCAAAGCAAGAAAACAGTGCAGAAGCACAAACAGATCAGCAAAGTCTGAAGAGAATCATGCAGCAGGGAGTGAGTAGGGGATCTCGTTGATGCTCTCTCTACACAGAGGAAAAGCAAAATGAACAATCAAACTGTTACTGATATCACAGGAGCTCTGTAATGGCTGCCAAGGTTGGAGACAGAGTGTCTATGGGAAAGTCCCGAAGGTTGTGATGTCAGCTCTCAACTAACCTCAACTCACTTCGTTATCTCCCCTACAGCGCCAACTAAGACATTGGTCTCTCAGAGATGCTTCGTCCTTATTAGGATGAAATTTTTTGTTATTTGAAGCCCCACCCTGGCTTTTGCCAGGGGCCCCAATATAGGCAGGCCATAAATATGGCCAATTGTCTGAACGAGGTTTCTGGGACCTCTCCACGGCAATCCTCATTCACATGGTGGCACTTTGTGTCATCAGGTGTTTATCGCTTGTGTAATCTGGTAATCTGGTAATCCTAGTTTCAGCATCATAGCAAACGGGTCACCCCATTGTTGCTCCGCTCCTGTACCAACGAAAAACACTCGTAGCTCACAGTGTCACACCATGCACTCAACTCAGAAGCTGGGTGACGAAACTATATCCTTCCAGTCTACAAATGGAGCAAAAATGCAACGGCCACCGCCTGGCAGAACTGCCACGGCTTAAAAAAAAAAAAAAAAAAGTGGTCGTGCCTAGTGTCCACTGTGACTTGAAGCATTATGTGAGGGGTTAACAAATGGTCACCCCAGCAGTACCCTCACTATTAGCTGGGAAAGGGACTTAGGACATTACATCCACCAGCAGGCGTCGCCCCTACAACGACCTGACTGCCTTCGTTAACGACTGTTCACCCAACAGCCATGCAGTTCTTTGGCACGAAGGAGACACCTTGAACTTGGGTTTCGCTTGTGTGATGTCCTAGTGGGGTAGAAAGTCAACTCAACTCAACTAAGACATAAATTAATACTGGTTGATCTGGTAGATTCCTAACTAATTTGAAATACTGATTCTTACCTCTCGACCATTCTGTTTAGCCTTCTGTATGAGTTTTAAGACTTCGTTCGCATATAGCTGTCCAGAATTAGGTTCATCTGCGCCGAACTTCCCTCTGAATGTTTTTGGTGTTGGAGCCTTTAAGCACAGGACAAGACATGGTATGAGAAGGATTTAAGGTGGAAATAAAGTATTTCTGTCATTTAAATGAGAAAGACAGTGGAACTTCAAGCGATATTTTTAATCCGTTCCACGTCTAAGCTCATATGGTGAATAACTCATATCTTGAAACTATTTTCACAGTTAAAATTAATGTTAACAATTTAAATTTGTTCCAGCCCTCAAAAAATTACCCTACTGGTTGCAAATAACGCTTATCGTTTCGTTAACTGGCTAAATGTGTGGCACTGCTTGGAGGATGAGGAAAGGGGGGGGGGGGAGGTGGGGAGGTGGGGGGGGGGGTGCTGGCCAGCAGCAGAAAGCAGGGCTAATTCTGAACACAATGCTAGAGTCCATCATTATCAAGTGCCTTGTCAACTGGCTCAAGTCCTCCTCCTGCAATATTAACATGACATAATCCATTTAAAAGTTGAATTCTGTTGTGCCATTATATGTCACACAGGACTGGCAGTCTATTTCTCCATTCAGTTCCATCTTATACAATCACTTCCATATTTCAGACAGAATCCAGTCCAGCAACTTTGTGTTCTCTCCTCAATGTCTGCCTAAGGGTTTCTTATGGATGTCCTCATTTTCTTGTGGATAGTCTCTTCTCTTGTGTTGTTTCACATGACAAAATTATGAAAATTCACAATAAAACGAGCGGCTGATGAACCAAGCACTTTGACAGGAAAGTGAAGTTGGTCTAGGATTTTCACAGTCCAACAGGTGATCGATACTTTGGTTGATTCAGACTTTACGAAGTCATAATTTCATGAAGAATACGTTCACAGTTGAAGTGACACAGGCAGTGAGATGTGGAATGATGAGGAGAATCTTGAAAATTATAAATCTAGAAATAGATCGAAAGTAGGAAAAGGGAGCATGTCCCTCAAATAGCAACATCTACTGTTCACTTTGTGAAAAAAGGTTGATCCTGCTGGGTGGTTTAGCACACAAAGGTGGAATACTGCCGCTAGATAAAAGGTTAACCTATTTTCTACAGTGTCTCCAAGTTTCATCTTTTTCTAGCCACTTGTTTGCATGTAACTAATATTTTTGTATATCATGTTGGTTTTTTCGCGTTAATGCCCAGGAGCTCAGGTATAGGGGGCAGTTAGGTTCTGGGCCTGAGGTCTGGTAGGGTTAAGTCTCTCTCCCCCCTGCTCTCTTTTTTATTGGATTTGTTCTGCAACACCTTTTCCTCTTCCTATATTATACAATTTACTACATACCCCTCCAGTGGTCAAGATACTCTCCCCCCTTGTTAGTGTGGTTTTTGTCAATAAAGACTACTGCTGAACCATCTGAGTGTTCCTTCTGTGTTTTGTGTGTGTGTGTGTGTGTGTGTGCCCCTTCACGTGTTCGTTAAGCTCCTACATCACAGCTGAGTGGATTAAATTCTTGATAGTAGCTTGACTGCAGTCAGTCCTGTTATTCATCACTTTTAAGCTTCTGTAGTAGAGTGGCTAGTGTACTTGTCTGCTAGCCTGGCCGTCTAGAATTTGACTCTTCCAGTCCTAAGAGACACTTGCTCTTCCCCAAAAATTCCAACCATTGCATCATTTTTTAATTTTTTTATATTTGATCACAATGCACTAAGAAAATCTGGCCTCTCCATAGGTCCGTTCACTGTCTAATTGACCTCTTCATAAGCAAATCATAGGTGATTTTTCATAGTAATCATCCTCTTCTCTTCAGACCTAACAAACCTTGTGGTACTAAAGAGTTAGGTTAAATCTTCCTAGTGGTACAATATTGTTGTTCCCAAAACCAGTGGCTTCAGGACTAACACAGTTTCATACAATATTCATTAGAAATGTTCTATAAAGTGAGGATGTCATGATATCGACCCCCATCACCTGTCAAGTTCCACTCTTCTTGTTCAGCCTTCCGAGCCCTTAAAGTTCACTGCTACGGATATCATCCACCTTAATTCACCTCTGTGACTAGCCTTCTCTTTCCAGGTGGTGACTCCAAGAGTATGTAGATCTGCCTGAATATTCTCTCTCCACTATCTTTTTTGGTCTGCCTTGTGGTCTACTTTCAGTCAGCTCCTCTGTGAACACAGTTTTGTCTCTGTTATCTGTCGTTCTGTCTCTATGCTCAACAGACTCCCATTACATTAGGAAAATGTGGACTTTATCTCCATTAGGCCATGACTGTGTTTAAACCAAAGTTGTTTATCTTTTCTCTTCAAGTAATTTTTAATAAAATATAAAATTGACATATAATTTCAGACTGATATGTAAATAAAGTCAAGAAACATTTTCAATACTTTGAGGCACATTTTGTATTTGTTACTGGTCTCAAATAAACTCACTAACACAGTGGCAAGATGCTTGCCTGCTGGCTTGAAGTTCTTGAGTTCACTTCAGCCCTGAGGCAGATTCATTTCTTTCAAAAATGACTTTGGCTCCCCAGCTGACCCAGCTAAAAATGAGTACCAGATAATGTCCCAGGGAGCAAAGTTGGTCGGAATTATGCTGATCATATTACCCACAAAGTGCTGATTGGTCTATATCAGAGCTATACAACTAAGTTGACTTAGGGGCCACAATTTTGAAAATGGGGGTTGTCATGGGCCACAGGCCTGAGCCATAGCGTCAGACCTCCACGGGCCTGTTAAACAGCCCTGGTCTATTTCATGGAAAGGTATACAATCGAACGAAAAGTATATTAGCGAGCTTCACAATATAACAAACCAAAAGTGAATGTCGCGGCTACAGCGCCTTCATCAGCACATAAATAAACACTAATACCCAAAATTACTTAACTGACATATCCTGAAGCAGCCACGTTGATGTCTAGCCAGTGGAATATTTCACATGAGTGGTCTATACAAATATGAGTCTAGCATCATATGCTCGCTGCACTACCTTTGCAATTTTACTTTTGCCTAAAAGGAGTTAGTTTAAGACCTATGCTTCACTGGAAGATGAAAGGCAGCAGAAAAAAGAAGTCAGCATGACATTAAAAGGGAGAGAGAACTCCATAAATAATCACATTTAGGGTATTCAGAATATAATCAAGAACTTACAACATGAACCCACTCCTTCAGCTGATGCTTCAATCCCAATCTTTTATAGGTTATGGGACTAATTTCTACTAAATTGCCCAGGTTGCCGTGGTAGGCTCTGAAAATAAGATTGAACAGTGTGAATGAATGAACACTGTGCTTAGGTAACATAAAACCCCTCATTGTACAGTACATGTGGGTCTACTAACTTAAGAGTTGTCCCAAACACAACCAGCACCGCATGATACACTTGGGTAGTATTTTCTGCAGCCATTACAGTTGAAATATTTCGATTTTGTGTAGACACCAGCTATGGGTAAACAAAGAAGATATGCCAAACAGCTCCTACGGGGTATGCTGAGCATGGAGACCCTGAGATGGCCGCTGCATCGGAGGACACAGCAAGAATGAGTCGGACCGATGTGTTTAGGATGTGGATATAGACAACAAGTAACAAGGACTCTAATTAGGAAACTACATCCATCCATCCATTCACTCACTCACCCATCTACACAAATGAACACAACAGTTTGATAGAAATTACAGTAACCATGCCAGTGTTTTGTAACCTGTCAATACTGTTGTTAAAGATGTCAAGAGTGTCGAGTTAATGACTTCAGAATGATGACTAACATGGTGACATCATTATGACAGTTTAAAGATGGCCTTCCAACTTTTGACATACACCAAAGATAGCAGCTTTCTGTTATCTGCTTTTATCGTTGTTGACAGGCTACAGGACAATTGTAATTTCTTTGTAAATTTCTATTCAACTTTTAAGGTTTTCATCTGAAGCACACAAACGTAACGCAACAGAATTCTATAAATAAGTAATATAATAATAATGACAGTATGGAAAATACCCATTCAGAAAACCTGACAACAAAATAACTAGAATGCCTCTGCACTGAAATCCACAGGGTCAAGTGAATAAAGGAGGACACAAATTGTATGAAGGGAACTAGAGGTGAAATTTAAAAAAAAAAGTGGGAAGACATGAAGTGAGCAGCATGCAATGGCAAAGTGTAGGACAAGTTGGCAGGAGCTGGTTGAGGGTCTATGTTCCATTGGGGGATAAAGGCAAAATAATAATCATAATAATAAGAAGAAGAAGAAGAGAAGGAGGAGAAGGGGGGAGGAGGAGGAGGAGGAGAAGAAGAAGAAGAAGCAGCACAGCAGCAGCAGAAAAAGAAGAAGAAAAAGAAGACTGTAAAAGGTTTAACTTATACAGTAGTTATGTAACTATGAACATATTTATGAAACAAAATCCTGCTGTATTCATGCTTGTCTTTGCAAAAGTTTGTCTCAGAAAGAAACATCTCTGCTATTTCCAGTTTTACAAATCAACTATTTCCTCCAGAAAACAGCACATCTAAGATCAGTAACCACGTTCCAACCGCAGTGAACATCAATACAATACAAACAAGGCACTCACTCATCCAGGCATATCACATCATGTTTCTTGGTATATGAAGCTGCAAGTCGCAAAGCAAGATCATTTCCCTCTGATCTGAAAGACAGACAAGCAAATATCAATCAGATATTCATAAATTATGAAAACATTCATTGTCTGTTTGTTTTAGTATCCAGAAGCAAGGAGTTGTTAACCCTTAGGCTCAGTATTATGGATATCGCAAGCTTTCGGCCTTGATTCCATTGTAAATACTTTAAATCTGGGAGAAATGTGGCTTTTCTGCCTACCCCCGGGAGTGAACCCGGACCACATGGAGTTCGTTACCTGGTCATCTTGCAATCAGGTTTAGCCAACTACGCTAGAGAGCCGGGCAAAAACATTCATTAACTGGTGCCTGTGCAGAACACAGGAAATTGAAAGGTATGATAGAACCACTAATGTGGAGCTTTGGGACAGAGCTAAATACATTCCAGTGCATCAAGAGGTGAAGATAAGACACTGGTATTGAATAGGACCCACTGAGAACAATTACCAATATGTCTTTATACTGGAACCCACTTAGAAATAGAGAAATAAAAGGCATAGAGAGTGGGGTTGAAAGATAGGGAGGACAAGGGGTGAGGTGCATGTTACTTTAATGGATAGAATGACTTGGTTGAGGGCTTTTGATCCATTGCAGGATAACTGGCAGACAAAGAAGTATTGACGAAAACTAAAAATTGTAGGAGTCAATCAAGTTGCAAGTCACACTGCAAGATCTTTACCTTCTAATCTCAACTCTTTGAGTCCCAAGGAATGCATCACACGTTCATAGGTTCCTACCTAGAAGCCCAATGAACGCATGATGCGCTGATTTTGATACTTTCTTTACTACACCCTGGGCCTGTGATGCTAAACTCACTGGGACTCAAAGAGTTAAAGACAGATATGCAAATTAAGACAGTCAATGACAAGATAGTAATTCTTCTTCTTCTTTTGTTCTACTGCTTATGTTGAATAGCATCACAAACTGGTACATGATATAATTTCCTGTCTTTTGCTAGTTGAGTAGCTTGTGCTAATGTGATACTGTGTTTCTGTTGTTTCACTTTCTCCACCCATCTCTTTCTTGGTCAGCCTCTTGATTTGTAATCTGCTGTTCTTATGTTGTACGATCTAGCTGATGGCCGATTTTGTTCTTTTGACCAGATGACCAAACCATTTGATTCTTTGATGTTTGATGAAATCATTTACTGGTGCTGTGGCTACCATTGATCTTAGTTCCTAGTTGCTAGTGACTCTGTCTCTTCTTGTTTCTTCCTGTCCACATTTCTTATAATCTCATCTCACATGTTGTAACTTTGTGTTTATATTTTTCTAGGACTATCCAAGTTTAACATTTTCTTGAATTTGGTACAAAAAAGCATTTATCACCTGCTTTTCTGTGTGCATGTTGATATTTAATTGCTAAAAATAATTATGAATATCATTTCCATATTCTGGGAAATAGAGGCACCCAAATTGATCTTTAAAATATTCAAAATATGTGGTTAGTAGATGAAAATATTCAATACACTTGAAGGAGTCAAAATTACACTTAATTTTTTCCCCGCCTCCTGCATTTCATCCAGAAAGATTAAAACCCAGTGGCCGAAGAGCCACTTTTTGGATGAGAATTTTCCCGTGTGGGTTCCAGTGCCCTATTATAGGGAAAACCCATTGCCTACCTAAAAGCATGTCGTAAGAGTTGACTAATTGGGAACTTCCTTCGAAGTCGGAGTGCATCTGCCTGAGAGGCAAGGAACCAGCAGTCTGTATACAAATGAGTCAGATCTGTAAAGCGGATGCACACGCAACACTCAGGGTCTGGAGCAGGACTGCAGTCCAGAAGTGGATGAACAACCAGAACTTTTCGCCGGAGTTTACAGCTGGTGAATGCCAAGAAGAAGAAGAAGGATGCAAATTAACCAGAAGCAATTTTAGGCACCCTTTTCCACCATATAAAGGTCCTTTGACCAGCCACTGACGCACTGGGCATATGTGGTTAGACTCATATATGTCTAGACCAAACGGCCCTCGATAGGTGATGTGGTCAATGTTATGCCGGCCATCTTTACTTCTCAGAACTCTGTCTGGTATCCATTTAAGGCTAGGTCAACCTGGTAGAAAAGGTCACGTTTAAACAAAATCTGGCACCATGAGGTTTTGAACTCCCTGGCATTAGGATCTGCAGGTGAACATCTAGCCGCTACACTATTTTACCATATAAACACTTACATTTAGGCATCCTACACTTAAAAAAATAGTTTGCTGTCAGTCATATGGACTGGGAGAGAGAAAACTGGCTATCTGTTTAACTACACTACAAGCACAATATGCGACAATGGAATAAGGTAGCAGTAATTTGCCTAACCATTTAAATGTTGAATGTTGAATTAGGAATCGACATCACAGCATTTGGGACACTCCCATAAACGCTCTGTTCCCATCAGCAGCAGCAAAAGAAGAGTTCCAATTCTGATGGCACCAGTAACTGTCTGATTGTATATCCATCTCGTCCTTCCCTTGAGAGTTGAGCGTCGGCCAGATTCCCAGGTAACCCCTCGCAGCGTCATTCTCCTTAGACCATAATGTTCTATTTGCACTTCTGCACTGTTCACTTGCTCACAGAGGGCCCTCACAATGTCTAGCTTGTCACACATCAATTCACCACCAAGTGGTGCAGAACCGGCTAGTATATCTGCCTGCTCATTTACCAACACAGCGGCGTAACCTGGAGAGAATATCCAAAGAATACTAACTACCCTGGACCTCTGAAGTGATGCTTGCCACTCTGCATGAAGCATACCTGTCTTCACCTTTCTCAACATGCTAACCATTTTAATACATAACATATACAATCATTCAGTTAGAAAAGATTGTACCTACTTTATTTTTAAGGTAAAGGGTAAACACAACTGATCTAAACAATAAACCATCAGATTACAGTGATACTGTGGGGGTTTTAGGATCCTATTTTGAGGAGAAAAAAGAATAGACCCACTGGTTCTACCAAGGATTTCGCAAACAAAGTGACTATTAGAAGTCTGCTGAAACAGAAATGTTGAGCAGAATGATACAAATATCACAGCCTTGCTTTAAACCACACAACAAAGTGCTTTTAAAGATGATTTCAAAAGAAGAAGATCCTTGTGTGGGTTCAGGAGCCCAACTGTGGGAGTGGTAAACGTCTACTAATTAAGGGCGTTTCCTCAGAAGTCAAAGTGCATCTGCCTGAGAGGCAAGGAAACGACAGTCTGCATACATATCTGTAAAACGGATTGCATGTAAAGCTCAAGTTCTGGAAAAAGTCCAAGTCCAGATGTGGACGAACAACCAAAACTTTCCACCGGAGTTTACAGCTGGTAATCACGAAGAAGAGGAAAAAGAGGAAAAAAAAATTATAAAGAAACAAACTGTACCAATGCCTTACCCTGACGATACAAAGAAACAGACGCACAGAGATTCCGGTAATGTGCTAATGAGATGTTTAGCATACATGGCAGTCTGGTCATTGAGGAACCCATAGCTGCAGGTTAGTTTTGACATCTGTTCCTGACCTACACTCACCACATGCGGATGACAGTGACCAACTGTAAAAGCCAAAAGCCATGATGAAAAAAAAAAAGAAATGAAAGGACAAATAATAGATTTTTTAAACAGAAACAATAATATAGTGACTACAGGCTTCTTTCTTCTTCTTTTTCTTCTTGACGTTTACCGGCTGTAAACTCTGGCAGAAAGATCTGGTTGTTTGTCCACTTCCAGACTATAGTCTTTTCCAGAACTTGAGTTTTGTGTGCACATCTGTTTTACAAATCTGGATTATTTATTTCTCAAGCAGATGCACCCTGACTCTGGAGGTAACACTCCCAATTAGTCCCCTCTTTTAGCATGCTTGTTAGGGGGCCTGTAGGTCTGACTTTGAAGGTAACACCCCTAATTAGTCACCTGTTACAGCATGCTTGTTAAAGGACCTGTAGGACTGACTTTGAAGGTAACACCCCTAATTAGTCATCTGTTACAGCATGCTTGTTAGGGGGCCTGTAGGTCTGACTTTGAAGGTAACACCCCTAATTAGTCACCTGTTACAGCATGCTTGTTAGGGGGCCTGTAGGTCTGACTTTGAAGGTAACACCCCTAATTAGTCACCTGTTACAGCATGCTTGTTAGGGGTCCTGTAGGTCCCATTTTGGAGACAAGGTGGCTGAAATATCGGCCCAACACAAAGTAGCCAAAAGGATGACTGGGTCGATCGGTCGGCCCTATTAACAGAAGCCTTGATATTGGCTGGCAGGTTTTCGTACCAGACAATCAGACTGCTTCACGCATCAGACTGCTTCACGCATTTCTTGCACTTGTGGGCTGTTCACTGACCACTTTTGAGAGAGTTTTATGTATTCTGAAATGTTACATCAATTGTTTCTGTGGTTACCTGCGCTCAACAGTGACGAAAAGGACTGTTGCATCATAGCAACCAAAACATAGCTGGAGGCAGGAAAATTAGTAGAACCATGTGCCAGAAGTGTCTGAGAGGCCTCCAAGAGCCTTTCTTCCCAAAATACAGGTTTTAGGACTTATTCAAGCTTCATCCATACAAAAATGCATCCAAATTTTGTAGGTTAGTTATGTTTGTTCCCTGTTTAAAAAACACTGCTTGCATAAATTATGCAAATCAGAATAGTTAATTTAAATAAATTTTGAGATTTCAGTTTGATTCATAAATATTCTGTTAGTTCATTAAATTTTCTACACAAACATGTATAGTTTTGTAAATGTTAATTAAATGCTTTATTTTTTTATAATTTTTGTGTGTATAAACTATGAGAATTCCCTCCTGAAAGCTCTGTCTTCTTGGCACCGAAACTCAAAAAAGGCTCCGTCTCAAAAGGCTTTAAAAGAGTGACAGGATCGCCTTCACTGTAGTTGAGTAAATCCCAGATGGTTTGGTCTTTCTCTGCAAAGTGGCCGGTCACCCACCAAGAGCATCACACAAAGCATGAAGGCTGTAGATCCAGCGCCAACCCACAACAATCTCTGACATGCCTGTACCAGTGAAACAAATGACCGAGCCTGCTGACCATGATGCATACAGCTGACCTATACTGATCCACTAGGGAGCATCCCCAGCAGGCGAGATAGCAAAGATAATGAAACAACAATGAGGCTGTACATGTCTGATAAAACTTATCAGAAAAGTTTGGGCAACAAATGCTTAGTGTCAGATGTGTAGCCTGAAAGATGCAAACTGCTGTAATGTTACAAACAGACATCAAGTAATTATGTCACATGGATAGACAATGAAAAAAAAAGAAGAAGAAATGCCCATGTTATGTCTTGAAAGAAAACGACTCACGAAGAGAACCTATTGCCCACATCAGAAAGAGACAATATACATTCTTTGGTCTTGAGATGAGAAGGAGAAAACTGGAGTACATCGTGGCAGTAGGATAGCTGGAGGGGAGGAGAGGCACACAGAGAGACAAGATGCTGGACAGTCTGACATCATGGCATGGAGGATCATCTGTATCAGAGTTGACTGAAAGTACACGAAACAGAAGGTTGTGGATAGACATGACTACTAATGCCACACGGCATGGACTTTAAGAAAAAGCATTTGAAATAACAGAATTGAATGATAACAGCTGTATCCACAGTTAGGGGAAAAAAGATAGCTTTTACTGTAGAGAGTTTCAATACAACTAAATTAATCTTTCTCTCCTAGCAAAATATTTGTTCACCTGCTGAATGTTACACAAAGGAGAAACTCTGTAGCTCCAGGGATAACCACAAGGGAATCTCTGAAATCTACTCCTTTTTCAAGCCACATTAATGGTGGGACTGAGAATAAATACAAAGAAAACTAAGATCATGACAAGCAGTCCAAACCAACAACCAGTGACCATAAATAACCAAACTCTTGAAAATATAGAACACTAGCTGTACCCGGCCACGCGTTGCTGTGGCGTAATTTGAGATAGTCTTTGATCCCCCCCCCCCCACAACTAAATCCACCTAGTACCCTCTCCCTCATCAAAGGTTTTTAGAAAAGAAAGACAATGGAAATCGCACCTGTCTAATGAAGTTAATGACACAGTCAATGTCTGCGCCGACGTCGAGATAGTCCTTGATGCCCCCCCCACCCCCCCCACCCCCCCCCCCCCCCCCCCCCCCCCCCCCCCCATTTCCCCATCGAAGGTTGTTTGAAAAAAAAAAAACAGAAAATAGAAATCGTGTTTAATATGGTTATTGTGGCAAATATAGAGATAGTCTTGTTTGCTGTACCACGACCTACTCTATGTATTAGTATTAGAAAAGGCGTTGGCTGCACGTAACTCGCCGGCGAATGGTAAATACGGCGCATGCGCAATTACTAACGTGGCTATAATTATAAATCACTAAAGTTATAAATATTAGTTGCGTATATTTTGGCATTAATTGTGGTCATCTATCTCTAACAGTGACAGGTTGAATTTCAAACCACGACGGTTCAAAATCCGGTATCACAACAAACATATCCTGGAAATTTCAGCTAAATCGGTTCAGTAGTTTCCGAGTCTATAGAGACCAAACAAACACACAAACATTGATTTTTATATATATAGATTTAACATATCTTGGCAGTGTGGTGTCCCTGCCAGGAGGGACCAAAGAGGACATACAGTCACGTCTGAACAAAGCTAGAGATGCTTTTGGAAGGATGAGGCAAATCTGGAAATCCAACAATTACTGCAGAGGAACGAAACTCTGACTTTACAAGAGCATCATTTTACCAGTTCTTCTTTATGGAGTGGAATGCTGGAGAATGACCAAAAAAGATGCACACAAGCTGTCCACCTTCCACATATACGTAGAATTACCAAAATTTTCTGGCCAGATACAATCTCAAACACTAAACTACTTCAAGTCACAAACCAAGAAACTTTAGACAGTATGATAACCAAGAGAAGATGGAAATGGCTTGGCCACGTTATGAGAATGAATCCTGATGTACCCGCCCAAACAGCTCTCACATGGACACCAGAGGGAAAGAGAAAACAGGGGCGACCAAAAACAACATGGAGACGAACGATGGAAAGTGACCTGAATGAGGCATCTTTGACATGGAAAACTGCACTGAAGATTGCACAGGACAGGAAAGCATGGAAAGTCCTCTCTGAAGCCTCATGTGCCACTAGGCATAATGAGAACTGATGATGATGATGAATCTCTGAAATGCTTGAACTTGCAAAACTGAAGGACACAGTCTGAAATCAAACCCCTATCTTTCATAGCACAAGGCAAATGGCTTAACCACTTCAGCAAAGAGAGCCTTGGGTTGGCTAAGAATGTTTGGAAACCAAATGGTAGCTCCATCAATTCGACACACAAGCTATTCCCAACATCTCATTCAGATTTTGTTGGCCAAACAAATCATTGCTTTGGTAAAGCAGGCTCAACTCTCTCTTGATATAGCTTCCATACAATATACACATAAATACACACCTATATATATGCATGTATATATATATATATATATATATATATATATATATATATATATATATGTATGTATACATATATATATATGTGTGTGTGTGTATATATCATCACGAATATCATCATGTAGCAGGTCCTTTGCAGAACGTCGCTCTCATCACGGTATGCCTGAAAGAAACTCGGTCTCTCACCAGCTCTCCCGCCTCATGTATACACAAGGAGTCACTTATATCCTGTGCCCATCTTCATGTCCGTCTGCCCCTGCTCCTCCTTTCTGGTACCATGCCTTCTGCTATATTTTTTCTAAACTGTCGTGGCGCTTGATATGACCAAAATATTTAAGCTTCCCAGACAGGATGCTGTTTTTTAGCCAATCTTCCTTGATGTTCAGATATTTCAAAATGTCAGTATTTCTCCTCTTCTTTGTCCAAAATATTCTGAGAATTTGTCTATAGCATTTCATCTCAAAAGCCCCTATTCTCTTTCTTAAGGACTGGGAGATAGTCCATGCCTCACATCCGTATGTTGCTACAGGAAAAATGCACGTTCTCAATACACACACACATATATATACACACACACACATACATACATACATACATACATACATACATACATACATACATACATACATACATACATACATACATACATACATACATACATACATACACACACACATACATACATACATACATACACACAAACATACATACATACATACATACATACATACATACATACATACATACATACATACATACATACATACATACATACATACATACATACATACATACATACATACATACATACATACATACATACATACATACATACATACATACATACATACATATATGCATATGTGTGTGTGTATATATAAAAATATATACATTTATATATGTGGTTTCAATTTCAGTACTATGATTTTGTATAACTTACCATGTGACGCATTGTTAATACAGTCAAGATACTCCTGACCCGTATCATCATACAAATACTGTCGAGATGCCCGCACAATTTTCAGTGGTGACACCTCAAAATGCAGCCTGCAGGATTTCCTGGCAAATAAAACAAATGTGTTTGTAAAGGCACTAGGTTTTTTCCTATATGACTTGATCACTTTCCACTGAGGCTGAAACTTACTGGCTCCAGCAAAAAAAAAAAAAAAACAGGGATCACTGAAACACCTGCTTGTTGACCCTCCTTCTGATGTTTGTGATAAGTTATCTTCGGGTCATCGTCTCTTTCAAAACATCTGGATTAGTCCTTTTCGCTGCTCAATGTATTTGAGTTCTTCTGGAAAACCACCTTTCTGAGGCCTCAACAAATTGTTTAGACTGCTAATTGTCCAGATTCATGGTCATGTGTGTAGGAGACAAACCGGTTAAACAACTTGTCTCAGAGACTCCCTAGAAGACAAGTTAACCCAGCCCATCTAGTACCAATCATTTGACCATATATTTATTGGTAGCTCCATTTATGGTCAGTTTTTCTTAACCTTTTGTGTCATCTAGTTATTACATTAAGCTACCCCCTTCCAACTGTTACTTTAATGCAGAAATAACTCAAATTTATAGCGGGAAATGTTTTCAAAGATTACAGCATGCAGCATTTCAAATAGAGCAGCCATGGCGTGGCGGCTAGACACTCAACTACAGAGTGAAAGGTCGTGGGTTCGGTTCCAGACAGAGCAGGACTTTTTTCAAAAACGACTTTGGCTCTCAGGTCGACCCAGCCTTGAGTGGATACCAGGTAAAGTAGTGGAAAGTAAAGGTGGTCGGTGTGATGCTGACCATATCATCCACCAAGTGCCGAGTGGTAGATAAAATATCGGTCTAGCCCTGTATCCCCAATAAGCCTAAAGGTGTGGAAAAAGGTCTTCTACTTGTAACTGTTTTAACAATAAAATGTATTAGTTCCGCTCCAAAAAAATGAATTGAGCTAAGTTGCCTGGGACTGAAAGAGTTAACAACAATGAAAAGCACCAGATATAATTAAGACTGTTGGGCTACTACAGCCACATGCTTACCCAAACATGTTTCATTTGTAGCTTTACAAAAAAACTATCTATCCACTAGCAGTAGTTGGATAAACTCTGTTTGATATAGAAATATCTATCAACAGTAATGAGGGAAATGTTTTTCTATGGTTGCAGCATTTGAAAAAAGTAATGTAGAAGTCTTGAAAAAAAAATACGACTCACAAAAACTTATTGCCCACATCAGAAAGAGACAATATACATTCTTTGGTCATGAGATGAGAAGGAGAAAACTGGAGTACATCGTGGCAGTAGGATAGCTGGAGGAGAGAAGAGGCAGAGGGAGACCAAGAGACAAGATGCTGGACAGTCTGACATCATGGCATGGAGGATCATCTGTTTCAGAGTTGACTGAAAGTATACGAAACAAAAGGTTGTGGATAGACATGACTACCAATGCCACATGGCATGGACTTTAAGAAAAAGCATATGAAATATTAGAACTGAATGATAACAGCTGTATACACAGTAGGGAAAAAGCTTTTACTGTGGAAAGTTTCAATACTAAATCTCTAACACTCTACTGGCAAAATTCCCAAGGCAAAACCATAATGATTAGATTTAATGAGTTGAAGCTTGTTATTATTTCAGCTCAATTGGATGTATTTCCATTTAGGAAAATATGTGGTAATTGGACGATGCATCAATATATTACTGGCCCATAAAGGACCTTTTTGACACATGTTTCGCATAAGGCAAATGATGCTAAAATTGTATCTTTATAGACCAAACAGCATTTGATGGATTGTGGTCAACATCGTGCTGCTGGCCTTTACTTCCCAGGACATCATCCGGCACTCGTTTTAGGCTGGGTCGACCTGGCAGCCAAGGTCATATACGACCAAAATAAATCTGACTCCATGCAGATTTAAACCCAAGACCTATGGGCTGACAGGCCAGCATCTAGCCCCTATGCTACAGTAGCTCCCACCGACCCATAAGTGAAGCATGAAATAGAAGCCCAGCATCCTACTATGGAGCAGATAAAAACAACACAGCTTAGTTACTTCTTGGCAGTCATCATGGTCTAGCGGCTAGACGCTCACTTACGGATCCGAACGTGTTGGGGTCAGGCTTTGAAAACAAAACATTCACCTTGGTTCCCAGGTCAACCCAGCCATAAAGGAGTACTGGAAAAAGTCCTGAGAAGTAAAGACGGCCAACGCAATGATGATCACATCACCTACTGAGCGCGGATTGGTCTATAAAAATATAGGTCTACCCCAATACAGATAAAAACGTGGAAAAGGGTCCTTTACTTTACTTTAGTTACTTCCTGACAGATATCATCTAAACATTATTTATATTCATTATTTACAGTCACTTATATTTTTGCAACCTAGCATGCATGTTGTAAGAGCAACTACGGAAGGCCGGTGTTAGTCTTGCTACCTTAATTAGATAGAAAGCTGACCTGAGAAAAAAATCAATTAGTGATAAACAAGTCTACAAATGTGGCTTGTTGTGAGTGAGCCTAATGCCTATGCTCCAAATGAAGATGAAACATAGCAGAAGAAAAAGAAGTTGTGAGATAGTCGACAGATAGTTTTGACACCACACTGAACCATTCAGACTATAACTCGGATCTTCTCAGTATATCCCCTCAGGACGTGAGCTTATGGCACCAGTTCTATGTTGGTTTATTCTTCTTCGTTGGCTAGGTGCATAATGCTACTGTCCCAGTACCCTCACCCTTTTACATTTTCTGTTCTGGCAGTCTAGTCATAGTTGTAGACTGACAATAATTTCTTGATTCAGGCAAACTGATACTTTTTATAGAGCATCATCTGCCTGCTACAGCAACCCTACTGGCAAACATATTAGCTCGTTACTTTTCTCTTAAACCTGCATTTCATAGCATAAAAATGACACCCGTCTTTGACAGCCTGACCATCTCAGAGACTTAGACCAAGGAGAAGTAGAGGAAGAGGATGAGGAGAAGGAGGAGGATGAAGAAGAAGAAGAGGACAAGGAGAAGGAGGAGGATGAAGAAGAAGAAGAAAAAGAAGAAGAAGAAAGAAGAAAAGAAGAAAAGGACAACTGTGTTAGTGTCCAACATGCACAAAAGGTAGAGAAAAATGTAATTCAGACATACATGTGGATCAATTCAAAACTCCTCCTTAAAATCTGGGACCACAATCTCAGGATAACAAAATTAATAATCTGTTTTTACCCAACAAAGCTCTTCCTCATCTGAAGCGTTTGTCTGTAAGACACCTCAGACTTTTCTGGCATACTAGCTCTCTGATTCAAGTCTTCTCTATCTGCACAGAAAAAAACGTAACTATCAGGATTTATTTGAACTGTTTATGTATTCAGTCAGAGCATTCGGTTATCTGCATTATCATTATGTAATACCTCCTAGATAATGATTAAAATGGACTATATATATATATATATATATATGTGTTCTTCAGAAAATGCTGAAACTTGTAGCGGATGACACCAGTCCTGTGTTGGTTTTTTACACATGTAAGTAAATGCCCATTTTCAGGTCATTAGCACACTAGGCATACGTACGGTGTTACTCATATTTTATAGGCTCACACTAACAGTCATTGAACAACCGGTGCGGTTAACATCATAACAGCCGCCTTTATTTCTGCTGACATGTTCTAGTACCCATTTTATGCTGGTCTGACATAATAACTTAGGTCAATTATAAAAATGTGCACCCTTGAGGATAAGAACCTTAACTCTCCCAGTCCCATAGGATGCATCACCCGCTAATCGGTTACTACCAAGCAACTCAATCAGCGAATGGCAAATACTGGTTTTTAATTTACCACTGGCCAGTACACCAACACAAACCGGCAGTTTTGAATGGTATTTTCAGCTCTTTGTGTTCAATAACACCCGGGCTGACCATTAGGTTTCATCGGAAATGTTATTTAAAAGCATAAAATATAGCATATTTGTGAGCTTTACCAAGTTACTAAGTGTATTGTGCAAAAACTATATGGCCTACGAGCAGACTTTTTTATGAATGCCAACAAGATTTATTACTTTAGAAGCCTCATATTTAAATAAAACAAGCATTCATCAAATTTATCCGAAGCTAGACAAAAAAAGTTAGAAGCAGACTTGTTTCAGTCATTAACAGAGACAAATTTTGTTTAGGTATAGCTCTATTATATACCTAATGGAAATCGTACAACAGTAACAAAGTCAGCTGGTCTAAAGAGAATAAATATTAGTGAGAAAGGCATAATTCTTTAGTGTCAGTCAGGTCTAGTGCGATTTCCTTATTATTTGGGAAAATAGCCTATAAAATTATGGGCAAACTGTGGCGCGGTGATTTATGTCACAGGCGTGAGGGGAAGTTAAGTCCTACATGATGTGTATAAGGAGATACTCCGTACGTCACTCGGGCGCCAGTCCTTTAATATCCTGGTTGTACGGAACCTCACGCAAGACCCCGGCAGCACGTCCTCGTCGTGCGCCACGGATAATGTCTCAAATGAGCATTAACAGAGCTGCCAGGGGATCTTGGAGTTTGGCGGCCCCCAGAGGTGATGTGTCCTTGTGGCTCTCATCAGCCCGCCCCCAAACGCTTGGGTGAAAAAATTGTTATCAAAACTCATTAGGAACATGAGCAGGTCTGCCAAACGTACAGCCAAAATTACAACCCTTGGTTAAAAGACAGCGGAATAAAGAGAACATTGTTTACTGCACATCCTCTGTTAACCCTCAGTGTCGTCGCCACCGCACTGGGGTACACCACAACAGCAACCATCCATAGGCTGGCCATTCATGTACATCCTTGGTTAACCCTCAGTGTCGTCGTCACCGCGCTGGGGTACACCACAACAGCAACCATCCATAGGCTGGCCATTCATGTACATCCTTGGTTAACCCTCAGTGTCGTCGTCACCGCGCTGGGGTACACCACAACAGCAACCATCCATAGGCTGGCCATTCATGTCCTTGGTAAACCCTCAGTGTCGTCGTCACCGCGCTGTGGTACACCACAACAGCAACCATCCATCGATCGGATGGCTAAGCCTAAATTTCCGACAAAACTAGATCATACTGATCAAAATCTGACCTCAAAATTAGAATTGAACTGAAAAAGACCGAATGTCCACACCCAAGGACACCACTCGCCCGAGTGTTGGGACAAAACTGATAACGATATGCCTGATGCAGGATATAAAATCTGTCGGGCTAACGGCTCGTCAAAGAAATCTAACGTGCGAAGAAAAAAGAATGTACCTATCTGTGTGGTTACAAAAGTCCAAAACCCGCGGGCTGCTCCCCGCTGACCCCCAGAGGGCGCAGCCCCTGTCGAGCGGGAAGCCTGATACGGTTGTGAGGTTAAGCAGGCTTGTGCAGGACGTGACGATTCCTTGGGTGAGCCCAGAACCAGAGCGCCATGTGTCGGCTCTGCATACATGGATGCCTCCTTGGATGGCGGGGAATGCCCAAGATCTGCCCCTGCCTTCCCTTGAGGGCTAACTGTTCCACAGGGGGCCGACCCAAAGGGGTATTCCGGGGGCAATACCTGCGGCAAAGGAGACGAAGTGGACACCACACAAATCAGGCAACGTCTCGACCCACACAAAACAATGGCCACAGTCACCCTAGAAATAGGCCTGACGTCTTCCTTCGAAGTCGGCGTACAGCTGCCCATGAGGCAGGGAAATAAAAAACGGTTGTACACGCAAAAATCAGGCCCAGGTGAAAGCCAAAAGTCCAAGCGGACGATTACCTGACCTTCCACTGGAATTCACAGCCGGTGTTCGATGAAAAAAAAAAAAAAAAAAAAAGGGCAAACTTAGTGTTATATAAAGTTAGTTTTTGTGTGAAAATACTAATTGTGTTCAGAAGTCATTTTTCTTTACCCAAAAAAAATAAAAAAAATAATGGTGCTCTGTTATAACCTGAAAGTTTCTTTGGAACGAGATCTAGATCTAACGGACAATCTGTATTTATATTTAATTTCTACATTAGTAAGTGGTTTATGTTCATTTATTATTCATTTTAGATATATTTTACTGAGTTTTTCGTGAGTGCTATGGTGATAAGCGGAAACATTATTATTTCATTGTACTAATTACTAATTAAATTAGTAATTAAACTAATTTCTCGGCTCTCCTGTAAACTACGGCCGCATTTTTTACGCAGCTTTTCTAATATTATTCCTTAACAATCTCTGGCCACATTGATGTATAATAATATGTGTACGCTGCGAGGCAGTTTAAATAGTATGGTCTGTTTTAACGTGTTATACTCGTGACGTTCCAAAATTGCATTACCACCCACACTGGTGCTAAACCCCCTGGGACTCGAAGAGTAAAGTTCCCGTAAAGTACGGTAAAGTTCGTCTTATGATTTAAGTTGAGTGTGTTATAGCTTTCTTTATACCGATTTTACAGCACAACAGTAGGTAAACAGCCGTCCGGAGTGCACTAAGTAAACAAGTGTTAGTTTCTACCTTAAATAAGTAGTTTCTTCGAATTGGTTAACTTTTGCGCATGTTTACAACCAAGGTTGAATGAAGTTATTTAACTGACCAAATCGATAGCAGACGCCAGATTCTCAGAGATCGCTGGGTTTATTTCCGTCCAGAGGAAGTACGTCACACGGCCTTCTTCTCTATTAGAAATTAGAGAACGTATCACTACTTCTCCTCTTCTTTTTCAATTTGTTAAATGAAGAATAAGAGGGGCGGGGGTGGGATTTACTGAGAAGCACTCCAAAGGACATGACACCGTATCCCTGTCTAGACTGATGGACACAGATAGGGGTGAAGCCTAGAGCTGCAAGAAATGAACATTTCACTAAGGCGACAAAACGTCTAAAAGCGTTGCAACTATATTCTTCTTGAATACACTGAACTTGTTCAACTCAGAAGAATTTATATTTATTGATAGATCGAATGATCGCCCACGCAAGTCGGCAAGGCACCTGATGATGATGATGATATTTAAATATATCTAAAATGATCAAGGTAACCATTATTCTGTCTTTATATATATTAACACTTCATATGCTAACCGCTGTTCTTATTTTATCCGTCACTGTAGTTCTCTAAATCCACTTACTCCCAGCATGTATTCTATAGTCATATAGGCGCTTTCTTAATATCCTACCCCTAACAGGGGAAATCCACAGATCACGGGACAGTCAAATATTTCAGGAGGTGGTAGATAGGCTACATGCAGTCATGAGACCTAGGCTGCATGTACTCGTGGAACCTAGGCTGCACTCTCTTGTGGGACGTAGATGGGTTGGGGTTAGGGCCAGTTCTAGATGTTTTAGGGTTGTTAACAGCATTTTTTAAAAACCCGGGAAACCCAGTCTTACCACCCTCTATAATGTTGGACTTTTATGAGACGTCATCTGGAGTAGGGTATAATAAAAGAACCGCCAGAGGCTTTTTGCCCATGCTCCTGTATCCTCTAAGTGTAGACTGTAACCTCCCAAGCTGTTCAAAGTCACCAGTGAGTCAGTGCGCTCCAATTTTAGCAAGAACCTTGCCCGTCGGCAGATAATCTTAAGCATTTTAATAATTTTACAGGCAGTGATCTTAGAATAGTCTTTGGCTTCGGCAGCAGCAGTAGGCTGCTGTTGTAGCCAGTCAGTATTTGATCTGACCACCTTGAATGATGTCCTTGTATTACAGCTACTAGGACAAGAAAGCGCTGTAAATTATGAATGCAGACTGAAGATGATGAGAGGAGTGTACGACAAGCCCCGTAGAAACAACAATCCGTGAGGGCAGATGATCAGTAAGCTGCTGCTGCCCAGCTAGAACCAGTTCTAGCCGATGCTGAACCAATTGACGAGTCAGTGAACTTGTAATTGTCCATTGTCAGAGGTCATCTCGCATTGACCAGCAGCAGGGTTGAGAAGGCAGAAGATGGAAATCAGTGACAGACAGTTGTTTCTTTGATGCCCGCCACACACACACACCCATTGTTACATGACAAATGTTCGAAACAAAAATATAGCCATACATCTATAGTTCATATGTTCAGTTCCAGTTGTTAGTACTTTGCTATTTTGTTTCGTTTATTATCACTATGTTTCTTTTATAACAGTTACTGAATGCTGTCACAATCATGCCTCATCTAAAAGTGTTCCAACTATATTCTTCTTGAATACACTGAACTTGTTCAACTCAGAAGAATTTATATTTAGTGTTAAATGAGAAACATAGCGAGCTTCATTTGTGAAAGACCATTAAATATTACCCCCCCCCCCCCCCCCCCCCACAAAAAAAGTTAATAATGCAACAATGAAAAAACATGCAAGTTTAAAATAAAAACTTGGATTATAACTTACTCACAGAGCATGTTGAGAAAAGTGAAAACAGGCATACTTCGTGCAAAGTGGCAAGCATCACCCCAGAAGTCCTGGGTAGTTAGCATCCTTTGGATATTTTCTCTAGGTCATGGCGGCGTGATAGGAAATGAGCAGGCAGATATACTGGCTGGCTCTGTACCACTTGGTGGTGAATTAATGTATGACAAGTTAGATATTGTGAGGGCCCTTTGGGAGCGAGTGAACAGTGCGGAGGCGCAGATAGATCATTATGGTCTAAGGAGAATGGCACTGCAAGGAGTTACCAGGGGATCTGGCCGACGCTCAACATTCAGGAGAAGGATGAGACGGATATACAATCAGACAGTTACTGGTACTATCAGAATTGGAACTATTCGCTTGCTGCTGAAGATGAGAACTGAGCACTTATGGGAGTTCCCGTGTGCTGTGATATTGATTCTTAATTCAACATTGATTTCAATAAAACGGTTATTTATTATCTTTGAAATACTGCAGCCATTAACATTTTCACATCTCTGATGTATCTCAGTTTTAACCTGGATGGTTGAAAATAAAATTATAAAGATAATAATGAATATTGTCGGCGACAACCACCAATGCTAACAACAATCGCTTCTGTTATTACTTTATAAGTACTGTAGCATTATTTGCTTCGACTACTACCACCACCAACACCACTAATTTTCTTATTAATGGGACATAGTAATATAATTAACAGATGGACAGAGTATATAGGGGAATTGTATGATGATAATAGTCCAGATGTAGAACTGCAGACCAACAATGATGGTCCACCAATAATGACTGCAGAAGTTGAGGGTGCAATACATCATAAGAAGAAAGGAAAAGCACCCGGGCCAGACAACATCTCACTGGAAGAAATCGAAGCACTGGGAGATTTTGGAATTGAAATAATAACTAAACTTTTTAATGATATTTATAATAGTGGGTATATTCCAAATGGCCTTTTAAAAATCCATATTTATAGCCCTGCCAAAGAAACCAGGCTCTTTAAAATGTGAAGACCATAGCACAATAAGTCACATGACTAAGATTTTACTGAGAATAATTAGGAGAAGAATAAGAATCAAAATTAAACCAGAAATCAGCGATGAACAATGTGGATTTGTAGAAGGAATAGGTACAAACACTGCCATGAACATCCTAAGGACATTGTCAGAAAGAGCTATAGAAGTAACGACTGATTTGTACTTATGCTTCATAGACTATACAAAAGCATTTGACTGTGTGAAGCATGAAGAAGTAATCAAACTGTTAGAAAAATTAAACATTGATGGGAAAAATCTACGAATAATAAAGAATATGTATTGGCAGCAAACAGCAGCTATAAAAATTAACAACTGTTTAGGTACATTTCAAAGCATAAAGAGGGGCGTACGACAAGGATGTGTACTGTCACCTGATTTGTTTTCAATATACAGTGAATATATAATTGATATGCCCGGAATTGTGGTTGGTGGGCACAATATAAACAATTTACGTTATGCTGATGACACAGTCTTGATAGCAACAAGTAGGAAAGAACTACAGGAATTTATAGATATTGTGGTGTTAGAAAAAAGAAGAATGGGCCTCAGTTTTAATAACGTGGAGACAGAAATAATGGTGGTATCAAAGAAACGAATTATTCCTAAATGTGTAATAAAAGTCGATGGTGTTATTTTAGGACAAGTACAGAAATTTAAGTATCTGGGCACATGGATAACATCAGATGGAAGATGCATAACTGAGATAAGAAACAGAACAGGACAGACAAAAACTGCATTTTATAAAATGAAAAACATCTTGTGCAATATATCCTTGTCATTGAGAGATAGAAAAATAATTCTTGCTTGCTATATACTAGGATTCAGACCGAATCGGTCATGCATCGACCATATATTCACACTCAGGACCATCGTAGAAGAGTCAGTAGAGCTTCAATCCCAACTCATCATCAACTTTGTTGATTTTCAGAAGGCCTTTGACAGCATACACCGCCCTACACTCTGGAAGCTACTCACAATCTATGGTTTCCAAGATAAATATGTCAATATTATAAAGGCCTTCTACACCGATTCCAGCTGCCTTGTTAGAACGGAATCTGGTAACTCTGATTGGTTCCCAGTAGAAACAGGCGTGAAACAAGGATGTGTCTTGTCACCGATGCTTTTCGGAATAGCACTCGATTGGGTCATGCGCAAATGCACACAGGACACACATCTAGGCATCAAATGGGTCGACAAAGTTCTCGAAGATCTTGACTTTGCTGACGACCTAGCACTCCTGAGCACAACACATCTAGAAGCTCAGGAAAAAATGGACCGCCTCCAGAATATTTCAAGCCAAATCGGCCTTCAGGTCAACGCAGCCAAAACGAAAATCATCGATCTTACCAACGAGTCGAAAGACATCAAACTAAAGGATATTGTTCTTGAAAAAAATCACCAGCTTCACATACTTAGGGAGCAAGATAACCTCTACGGGAGATACAACATCAGAAATAACGACTCAAATCGCGTTAGCATCAAGTGCCTTTAACAAACTGTCAAACATTTGGAAGTCAAGATCACTCAGCAAACAACACGAAACTTAAGGTCTTCAATTCCTGTGTGATCCCAGTGCTAACTTATGGTTGTGAGAGTTGGAAATCATCAGTATCAATCGATAAGAAACTAGTCGCTTTCGAGAATAGATGCCTCCGAAAGCTATTGAATGTTCACTGGTCGGACTTTAGGTCCAATACATCTATAAGACAGGAAACAAAACAA
This sequence comes from Candidula unifasciata, assembly GCA_905116865.2. NCBI lineage: Eukaryota > Metazoa > Mollusca > Gastropoda > Stylommatophora > Geomitridae > Candidula > Candidula unifasciata. The sequence goes on from CAJHNH020001136.1 coordinate 587,248, forward strand.
AAATATGTGTCTGATTTTATTAGAATGCGTCGCTGGAATTACATCGGTCACGTAACTCAGAATGGACATACAGAGACTTCCCCACCAAGCCTTCATATGGTCACCAGAGGGTAAAAGAAAACAGGGAAGACCAAAAGAAACTCTCCGTAGAACCATCACAAGGGAGAGCTCAACCATAGGTCTCAGTCGCACTCAAGACCTACATCAAGTGGCAAAGAACCGACAGACGTGGAAAGCTATGACCTCTGCCCTATGCGCCATCTTTGGCACAAGAGGAATAACTAACTAACTAACTAACTAATATACTAGGGCTGTACCGAATAGTGATTTTCCCTATTCGGCCGAATACGAATAACGGGACCAACTATTCGGCCGAATACGAATAGTGTATAGTGTATAAAATAAATCTTAAAAAAAAAAAAAAAACATTCATAATGTCAAATGTATGCTGAACTTTTACTTCACACAAAGTAGCACAAAATAGTCATCTTCTTCTTTAGCATTCTGAGCCCTTGAGGTTTACTGCTGCAGATATCACTCGTCTCCATTTATCTCTCTGGCTGGCCTTCTCTTCACAATTTGTGACACCAGTTGTTTGCAGATCTGGCTGGACATTATCTCTCAAACCTCTTTTTTGTCTGCCTCGTGGTCTACGCCCAATCCTCTCTCAGGTGTATACAGTTTTTACTTCTCTGTCATCTGACATTCTTTAAGTATGCCCCAACCATTTTTGTCTGTTAGCTCTCATGATGTCAGTGATCAATGGTGATTTAAACAGATTATGTGTTACGTTGTTGTTTCTCACTCTCCACTCCCCGCTGTTAGCATCTTTGATGGGTCCAAAGATTTGTCGTAAGACTGTTTTCGAAAACCTGTAATAAGGCCTCATCTCTTTTATTTCTGCTTCAAGTTTCAGAGCCATATAAATCTACTGGTCTTATCAACGTTTTATGTATTTTGATCTTGGTGTTGTGAGACAGACAGTTTGACTTTAGCATGTGTATAGTATGCATTTTTTTCTTTCAGCATGTTGGAGCAGTTGAAGTTCGCACCCAAGTACTCACAAGTTTCCGTTCGTTTGATTTTCATATTATCGACTTGGATATGGTCGGAGTTTATATTTTTCCATGTCTAGTTAGTATTCGTACAGAATAGTAAACATTTAAAAACATTTTATGTTTTGCATCCTTCAGTCAGTCTGTGGTAACTAATAACTAGGAATGAAAGAATCCTAAGTATCATAACAAGTAACTAAACTTGGAAATTGTCACTGACAGCTAGTTAATGCATAAAAGCTGCATTAACTTTCAACAAAACCAATCGTTCCATTTTGTCAGTATTAAGGCTGTGTGTGCAGAAGCGGGTGTAAGGTAACTACTATTCGTATTCGGCCCGACCGCAACTTTTCGGCCGAATACCGAATAGTCAATAAGTCCACTATTCGGCCCCGAAGCGAATACGAAGCGAATATTAGGTACAGCCCTACTACATACATCTAGTTTTAACATATGGCTGTGAATCCTGGATAATCGGTAGGCAGGTCAAACAATTTCTTGAGGCCTCAGAGATGTGGTTTTACAGAAGAATGCTTAGAATACCCTAAACAGCCAAAAAGAGAAACCAGGAGGTTTTGAAAGAGGCGGGAGCCCGAAGACAACTTTTCACAGACATCAGAAGGAGACAGTCATCATTTTTCGGCCAATTTTGAGAAGAAGGAAAATAGAACATGTTGTGACCACTGGAAAGATCTGTGGAAGGAGGGATAGAGGAAGACAACGAGAGAAGATGCTTGACAGTCTTGTTGCATGGCATGGAGGTGTGACGGCACACGAACTGATACATGCTGCAGGCGATCGCAGATTGTGGAGAGGCATGATCGCTCACGCCTGTCGACAAGGCACCTGACGATGATGATTATTATTTAAAAGTTGAAATCGGAGTGTATCTGCCTGAGAGGCAAGGAACAAACAATCTGTTTACAAATATGTCAGATCTGTAAAATGGATGCGCACGCAACACTCAGGTTCAGGAAGAAGACTAAAATCCAGAGGTGGACGATCAACCAGAACTTTCCGCCGGAGTTTACAGCCGGTGAACGCGAGGAAGAAGAACATCTGAAAAAAGGTTCTGGCCACACTTTTTTGGAGTCTGATTATTTCTTCTCCTTCTCCTCATCTTCCTTCTACTACTACTACTACTGCTGCTGCTACTACTACGACTACTACTGCTGCTGCTACTACTACTACTGCTGCTACTGCTACTATTACTACTACTACTACTACTACTACTACTACTACTACTGCTGCTGCTGCTGCTGCTGCTACTATTCATACTATACTACTATACTACTACTACTACTACCACCACCACCACCACTACTACTACTGCTGCTGCTGCTGCTCCTGCTGCTGCTACTATTCATACTATACTACTATACTACTACTACTACTACTACTACTACTACTACTACTACTACTACTACTACTACTACTACTACTACCACCACCACCACCACTACTACTACTGCTGCTGCTGCTACTGCTGATGCTGCTGCAACTGTTCAACTACATCTCTACATTAAATGCATATATCAAAACAAAGGAACAGGAGAACGAAATTGAGTAATACTTACCAGCTGTCATTAAACTTGTTTCAGGTAGACTAGTTTTAATGATAACACTCGACATGAACACAGAGAAAATGAAAGCCAAAGACTTCTTAATTAAATTCAAAATGAGAGTAATTTGTCATGTGAACAAAAGTCTGACGCAACCCTCTGAAAGTTATTGCGAGTTTCTTGTCCCATTGTTGCCTTTTAATTTGTCTAAAGTAAAACATAAACGTGACACAAACACTAATAACACCAATCACAAAGGACTGGTGGGAGAGAAGCGAAGATCATTGTTTTTAACATAAGCCATTCCCGGCGGGAAAACTAGCAGTGCTTTGCTAGAAACCTACTGTTGTTGTAACTCATTTATCTTATTTGTGTTTAGTTTACAGGAAACCAGGGTAGCCAAAGGTGCTCAAACGGACAAGCGATGGTGTCACCGAATAGCCGCTTATTAGGGATCGTCTGAAAGACCGGCAGGGGTACCGAAACACTGGGGATTGGGGGCTGTCATCTTAGGCACCCTGAGGAGACCCCCCCCCCCCCCAACCCCCATTTTAGAGGAGCTAAGCTTTCCCTCCCACTATATAAAAAATTTTTTCAAAAGTTTTTCTTTACATAAGTAAAAGTAAAGGACCACCTTTTCCTTTCAGACGTAATACATACATAAATTATTATAGGGATTGACCTAAATTTTATAGACCAACGGCACAAGATGGGCGATGTGGTCAGTATCACGCTGCCCGCCTTTACTTTCCATGACTGCCCCTAGTTCCCATTCAAGGCTGGGTCGACCTGGGAGCCAAGATCATTTTTAAAAAAGGTCCAGCTCCGTCAGGGAGCGAACCCACGACCTTCTGATTCGCAGGCGTGCGTCTAGCCCCTAGACCACGATATATATATATATATATATTATATAGATATATATATATATATATATATATATATATATATATATATATATATATATATATATATATATATATATATATATATATATATATATATATATATATAATATATATATATATATATATATATATATAATATATATATATATATATATATATATATATATATATATATATATAATCTATATATATATATAATCTTCTTCTTTCTCTCTTCCCCCCCCCCCCCCCCCCCCCATCTTCTTTTTTCTTGCGTTTTTTCAATCTCGAATTTCCCAGTTAGGCCCAACGGCTCCATTGTGAGGGGAAACAGAATAGACCCATGCACCCTTTACAAACCACGCTTTTCATGCTGATGATGTCGAATGCTGATTTGAAAAGCGTGGCAAAGGAATTCAATATCAGCATCCAGAGTGGCCAGATACATAGGAATGGCTCCATAGTTATTTGTTTCCACTACCAAAGCCTAATAAAGACCACTCAAAGATCTGCGGCTACAGAATCATCTCGATGCAGAATACTGTTGGCAAACTTTTGGAAAAAATTGTCGCACAAAGATTGACCACCTACTTGGAACTACATGATAAGTTCACACCAACACTTGGAGGGTACAGGTTCAATAAAGATACATGGTTCAATGCTGCAGTTTTCGCCTACGATGTGTACGAGGGATTTCAGATTAAAGAAGAGACATGTGCGGCAGTGTTGGACTTAGAAGATCCCTACAATAAAGTACCAAATGATTATTTAATGCAATTACTGCTTAAACTAGAAGTTAATCCTATTATGATCCGCTGGATTGCTGCGGTCCTGTTCCAGAGAAAGATTGTACTAAGATGTGGTAGCTGGTCCTCAGAACCGCAAACGATATGTCCAGGCTTACCACAGGGATCACCGGTATCACCAGTCTTATTCAACGTTTATACGGTGATGATCACTGAGCAGCAGTTGAATGGAAAGGGAAGGACTTTGTCATTTGCTGATGACATTTTGATTTATCGACGAGGGCGTGATAGACAGGAGATCGCCAGCACTATGCACAAAGAACTCGATCGAATTGCCGCCTGGTGTGATGTTTCCAATGCCTATGTCAATCCTTCAAAGGCATCAGTGTCATGGTTCTCTTTGAACAATCACATTGTCAAGTCGGACTTACCAGAAGTGAAAATGCGTGATAATGTATTGATCAGAACCAACGTTATGACGTTTCTCGGGGTGAGGTTCGATCGCAGCTTGTCATTCAGGGAACACGTTGACCATGTGATAACAAAAGCACGCAAAGGTCTATCTGCAATGAGGATTATGGCTGCTTCCAATATTGAGCAAAGACTACTAATACTTCTATTCTACGGTCTGGTCCTTTCCCCCATTGAATACGCTCTGGCCATCCTCACTGTCAGTGCTACCCAGATTAAACGACTCGAAAACGTGCAAAATGAAGCCATGCGCATTATTTTGGGATGTACAAGAGACACATCATGTGGAGCAATGAGGTATCTACTTGACTTTCCAACAATGAACCAAAGGATCAGGATGTGGAGGGCTCGGGCATATCTCAAAATATGTGCTGATAAGAAACACCCACTGCATCAAGCGCTTTTTAGTGAAAAGGGCGACAGACTGAAGAGGGGGAAATCGTGGCTAGGTCGGGCAGAAGATGTTATTAGGCAAATATGCAGCCTAACCGACATCATACCTGGTGCAGAATGGATACCTGTGCCTCAGGCGTTCATTTGTACATTTTCCTGTATTGTCACACTCAACAGGCGATGTAGAGAAGAGAATCCTGTCGCTGTTAATGCAGAGGTCAACGCTCTCATCGGTGAAAATTCAGATGAAGCAGATGCAATAATCTATACAGACGGATCCGTTTATACGCCAAAGAAGAAGCGCATGGGCATTTACAGCACGCTCAGCGGGCAGAACAGTCAAAGAAGCCAACGGCGCCTTCTCCATGACAACCAGCAGCATGACGATGGAGGTGATGGCAGTGACGCAAGCGCTTGCCTGGCTTGAAACACAAAAATACACCCGCGTGTGTATACTCAGTGATTCAATGAGTATGATCCGGAGGGTTCAAGCAGGTTCAGTGCGAAGACAATGGCTTGAATCATTACAGAAGTCCACTGTGCGTGGAGTCACCTTTATTTTTGTTCCGGGACACGCAGGCGTCGATGGAAATGAAAGAGCTGACAGGTTGGCTGGATCCGCTATCACTATCGACGGTCAGCCTATGGATCATGCTGATATTATCAATGCCCTCCGAGAAATGGGAAGGATAGAGGACTTTGGTGGCAGTGAATCCACATCACTCGCCAGAATGGCAGACTTGGGAATTAAGATCGGCACAGCAAAAAACGAGACGCACACCAGACACGCTAGAAGACTTGTTAATCAACATAGAACTGGTACTATTAGCCATCGGACGTTGGGGTTCATACTGAGGGGAGGATCTGAGCACCTATGGACATGTCCGGAGTGCAATGAGGATAACCCAACTAACTAACTAACTAACTAACTAACTAACTAACTAACTAACTAACTAACTAACTAACTAACTAACTAACTAACTAACTAACTAACTAACTAACTAACTAACTAACTAACTAACTAACTAACTAACTAGCTAACTAACTAACTAACTAACTAACTAACTAACTAACTAACTAACTAACTAACCCTTTACAAACATGTAAAGATCGACAAATTAGAGGTGTTGCCTTCGAGGTTGTAGTGCGTCTGTCTTAGAGGGAAAGAAACAACTGCATACAAATAAACCAGATCTGTAAAGCGGATATGCATGCAAAACTCATGTTCTGAAACAAGATTTTTAGAAATCTATGATTATGGTCAACCTTAATTGCGGAGAGGTTTAGATCTAGTCGCATTTTTTAAATCTTGAGGATCGTCGAAATGGCGGAGTCATGTTTCCCGGAGAGTAAATTATTTATAGTTGTTTATTGCTTGGCGTCTGCGCGTGAAGTTAGTTAGCTCATGTGACACCAGGCCAAGAACTCAGCAGAAACAAACATTAACAATGCGGACGTGAGGTTTCCAAGCTGTAGAACTGTCGACATCCGGAAGTGTAAGATATCCAGAGCATAATACCAATAATAACTTCTTCTTCTTCTTCTTCTTCTTCTTCTTCTTCTTCTTCTTCTTCTTCTTCTTCTTCTTCTTCTTCTTCTTCTTCTTCTTCTTCTTCTTCTTCTTCTTCTTCTTCTTCTTCTTCTTCTTCTTCTTCTTTCTTCTTCTTCTTCTTCTTCTTCTTTTTCTTTTCTTCTTCTTCTTCTTCTTCTTCTTTTTCTTTTTCTTCTTCTTCTTCTTCTTCTTCTTCTTCTTCTTCTTCTTCTTCTTCTTCTTCTTCTTTCTTCTTTCTTCTTCTTCTTCTTCTTCTTCTTCTTCTTCTTCTTCTTCTTCTTCTTCTTCTTCTTCTTCTTCTTCTTCTTCTTCTTCTTCTCTTCTTATTCTTCTTCTTCTTTTTCTTTTTCTTCTTCTTCTTCTTCTTCTTCTTCTTCTTCTTCTTCTTCTTCTTCTTCTTCTTTCTTCTTCTTCTTCTTCTTCTTCTTCTTCTTCTTCTTCTTCTTCTTCTTCTTCTTCTTCTTCTTCTTCTTCTTCTTCTTCTTCTTCTTCTTCTTCTTCTTCTTCGTCTTCTTGTGCCGTCTCAATGATTCCAGTTTGTAGACTCTTATGGTAGTGTTCTGTATTCGTCTTGTGCTTCTCCTGTGGCTTGGGTGATGGATTTGTTTTCGCGGGTTTCAGCTTTACCGCTTATCCACGTCTTTCTTGGTCTTCCACTTACCAAATGTTCTGCTTTAAAAGATCTCACACGCAGTTTGATCTGGCGGCATTCTATCTAGATGGTCAAATAATTTCATTCTTTGTACTACAGTAATCATCATCATCATCATCATCATGTAGTAGTAGGTCCTTTGCAGAACGTCGATCTCATCACGGTCTGCCTGAAAGAAACTCGGTCTCTCGCCAGTTCTCCCGCCTCATGCACTTTCATGCTCAAGGAGTCACTTTTTACTGTCCCCCTCTTCGTGTTGGTCGGCCCTGCACCTCCTTCCTGGTACCATGCCTTCTGCTGGAATTTTTTCCAATCCGTCGTGGCGCTTAGTATGACCAAAATATTTCGGCTTCCGAGACAGGATGCTGTTTATTAGCCAATCTTCCTTGATGTTCAGAACTTTCAATATGTCAGTATTTCTCCTCTTTTTCAAGACATCTGCAATAATTACTCTTTTTATCTGTACAGGGTAAATTCTCTCATTCGTCTATAAAATCACATCTCCGCGGCTTCTAAATAGGTTTTCACTAATTTACCATCTGCCTATAATTTTTTAGCCTTTAAATTAAACTCTAGAAAATTTAAAAGACAAGCGAACGGATGCAAAGAAAATAGTGGATTGGAAAGGGAGGGGGGTAATAACTTTACACATTTTCTCAAAGGGGACCCATACAGGGGTCTAATTCCTTATTTAAGTGTTTACTAATAATAGGCTGAATGGCAAATAAATAGAATAATATGTATGCAATAATACAATCTATATAAAGAAAAACTTAAAAAGAAGTTTCGAAAATAGCTGGGAGTGTGGGATGTTAGCCGGCTTACAAACTGAGGAGCGACCCACCCTTACCCCCATATTGGAGGTGGGGGGGGGGGATTGGATATTAAAGTGTACAAGTCCTCATGTTCCGGTGCCAGTGATCCAGGATGTTCTTTGAGTAGCAGGGAGTGGTCAAAGTTTCAGGAAGCAGCCCAGAGGGGAGAAGCAGCCAGTCTCTCTGTCGTCTCTTTATAGTCACAAAATAGAGTATGCAGTATGGGCGAGCGGGTAGCCCATTGATGATGATGTTGATGATGATAATGACCTTCAATCCCACAAGGACATCCCACCTAGCGATAAAACACCAGATGACACAAAGTGCCACCATTCGGATGAGGATCTCCCGGGGACAGGTTCCAGAAACCCCGTTCAACATACAGATTGGTTATATTAGGGCCCTTGGCAACAGCCAGTGTGGGGTCTTTAAAACAACAACAAAAAAAAAAATTGCATCCAACATTAGGTTGCAGTAATATATCACTAGGGTCGCCCATTGGCTTGCCGGTAGACGACTTCGCCGCCGTTCGGTTCAGTATTTGGGTCTGTCTCTTATGTTTGCATCAACACCGCAAAAGTTCTGTTCAGAGCTACTTGTTAGAGTCAGTGTTAAGCTATTTTATATGGCGCAAATAACCTAGTCACAGTTACAACCTAAAGCTCCCCGGACCATTTATTTTTCAAACAAAGCAATGGAACGGAGTCTACAGAAGAATGAATTCATTGTTCTGTTGTGCCATGATTTATCACACAGGGCTCGCAGTTGATTCAATCGTTTCGTTAAGTCCTGTCGATCATGTCGATATCATGATACATGGTGCAGGAGATCGCAGATTATGGAGAGGCATGATCGCCCACGCCAGTCGGCAAGGCCCATGATGATGATGAAGTCATGTGCAATCATGTCGATATCATGGATGGAAACCACTCCAGCATCTTTGACTTCTCTCACCAACGTTCGCCTTAGTTTTTCTCTTTTACGTTCTCATTCCATCTACCCCTCTATTTCTCATCAAACTAGTAATACAGCTTCGGCTAGCTAGCAGCAGGTTGAACGTGGTTGGTTTATTTTTTAAATTTTCTTTAAAGGAAAAGGAATTGGAACTGGAATTTGAACTAGTAATAATATGAAATAAGCAAAACGATAGGGTATGTCATATATAACATTAGTACCCATTTAAGGCTAGGTCGACCAGGGAGCTAGGGTCATATTAAAATAAAAAATAAAACGCAAGGCTCTGCCGGGATCTAAACACACAGCTTACAGATCAACGGACGAGCGTCTGGCCGCTACACCACGACCACTCCCTTAAGTATATGTGTGTATATTCATATACATGTGTGTGTGTGCAGGCACGATCCTCTCCTGTGTGTCTGGAGTGTCATGTTTTCCTTATTGTCAACACTTTAACCGTTCCCCCTTTTCTCGTCTTCACACCGATTATTTTCACGGTTTGCTACCTGCGTGACTGTTCAGGACTATGAAAACTGATATTTTTGTCCCCATTTATACGTCCCTTGTAAGTACTGTATTTCTCTTGGGGGGATGGGGGTGGGGGCACCGCCAAGGAACGTAGAAATACAAAAACATTCCAAAATTTACCCCACCAGGACATCACACAAGCGATAAACACCCGACGACACAAAGTGCCACCATGCGGATGAGGATCATCCGTGGAGAGGTCCAAGAAAGCCAGTTCAGCCGTTAGGCCATATTTATGGCCTGGCTATATATTCAGGGCCCCTGGCAAAAGCTTGGGTGGGGCTTCAAATAACGAAAAATTGCACCCTACATGGGGACTACTAGTAAAAGAGCCAGTGTGTGTAGTTGGGCCGGGAAACATGAATAGGACCAAGATTACAATCAAAATTTTATTAATCAAATATGAGAAAGCGCTCGCAACAAAACATTCCGAGAGAGTAATGACTTCCACAAACATTTGAGGAAAATATATAAGAAAACTAATAACAAATTAAAAGGAGTACGGAACAAACTTCACCAAGAGTATAAGCGTTTTGAAAATACGTTGGCCGGGCTAGACACGATATGTCAAGGGCAGACAGTGTAATGTTCCTCGCTTTGCTAGAAGGCATGTCAGGTGGAACGTGCGGATTGTCAGGCCAAGTGGTGCATGCCACCCTTACAGATTATATACGTTCTGACCTTGGCATGCTTAGAAGGGGAGACTGAATAAATATCAAGGCTAACTCCGAGATAAATACACATATTTAGTCACACCATTTTGTTTAGACATATACACAGGCCACCATGGCGACTCTTCACTTTTTAATTCATCGTATTTCGTATTCTTTCTTCTTATTATTATTGTTCCTCCTCCTCTTTTGTTTTTCCTTCCCCCATACCTCTATTCGTTTACTTCTTGTTGTACCTCTTCATATTCCTGTTCTTCTTCTTGTCCCACAGTCCTCACATTTTTCATTCTTCTCCTACTAATCTCCTTCATTCCCTTTCCTCCTTCCTCTTCTGTTTTCCACACCTTCAGTAACCAGACTAAACATATTTGAATTTTAAAAACAAAACAGTGTGGAATGTGGATAGCTTTGCTAGAATCAATCAGATGTAATGTGGGGATTGCTGAACGCATTTAAATACGAGAAAGCAGCAGTCAATTTGAGTTATCAGCGACTAGGTCGTCCCATTGGTTCGCCAGTAGACGATCTCGTCGCCGGTCAGAACAATACTGTATTGGGTCTGTCTCCTTTGATCGCATCAACACTGCAGGAGTTCTTTTCAGGGCTTTTGGTGACGTGCAATGCGAAACCATTTTATTTGGCGCACATAACCCAGTCACAACTATAACCTAAAGCGCCTCCTTTGGGGATGCTAGTTACACTTGACGTTTTTGTTGTTGTTGTTGTTGTTGTTAGCAAAACAAGCAAGCCACTTTAATCTTGATATCTCCAGTTTATTTTTCAAAAGCTGCAAATATTTAACCAAACTACTATTAATTCTATTTTTTTTAAACTAGGGCGTCAACATAACATATTAGTCGAATCAACCTTTACTGGTCACTGTCATTATAAATATGATTTAGTATTATTTATACACAGTCGGCGCCCCCACGCTTTCATTAGTGGTGGTATAAAAATGTAAATAACTGTTGGTAAAGATAATTAACTGACCTCGGTTATCCATTAAATTATATGATAAGAAAAAAAAAAAAAAAAGGTAAAGTCGGTAGATGGGAACCAGCGTCATTGCACAAGGTAATAACCATCAGTGCTCTGCCACCAGGACAGACAGCTGATAAGAAACTTTCCGCCTGTGTCGCTCGCCGTCCGCACGCAACTCCGTAGCTACAGCGACGTTCCTCCATTTACCCTCCTATATATATATATATATATATATATATATATATATATATATATATATATAAGTTATACATACAATATAAATGAGATAGAAAAAGCTTGTATACAAGGTAAATAAAAAGAAATCTAATAGTAGAAAACGTTTTTTTAAACTACTTATTTTTATTTTTAACATCTGTTGCCACTAAACAATTCAGGGAGCTGCGTTAGCGCAGTCGATAGGAGGCTCGCTTTTAAATCCAGCTGCGACTCCACGGTTGGTGTTCGAAACCGGGCGGTCCCCAGGGTTCACCCAGCCTCTAGGAAATGAGTACCAGGGTGACACTCTGGGTAAATGCAGGAACTTTGCTGTAGCTACAGAGTTGCGTGCGGACGGCGACACAGACGGACAGTTTCTTTTCAGCTGTCCGTACTGGTGGCAGAGCACTTATAGTTTATAACTGTGTGCAGTGACGCTGGTTGACATCTCCCGACTTTACCTTTACTAAACAATAGCTACAACAGACCACTGATTCTACTACAATTACTAACACAACGGCTACAATAACCACTAAACATTGTTCATTTAAAGATCATCTTTATAGCAATTCGGACATGATCATACGAGCTCCGATATCTTCCCGGGTATGTCTCCGGATGTTTTTAGGTTAACTCTGATTCTACCACAAAGCAAGACCTACCAGACACCACACACACAAACACACACACACACACACACACACAAACTGCTACAATTGCTGCTGTTGCTGCTACAACTATCACTAAACAACGTATAACGACAAACAGCTAATACAACTTCTGGTGCTACGACTTACAACCATTGCACTACAGCTCTAAACGAACACCAATAACAGCTACTACTACTATTAATACTACTATTGCTACTGCTGCTGATACTACGACTTTCCTTTATAAACTACTAAAGGCCATCAACTACTACTACTACTACTACTACTACTACTACTACTACTACTACTACTACTACTACTACTACTACTACTACTACTACTACTACTACTACTACTACTACTACTACTACTACTACTACTACTACTACGACTACTACTACTACCAATACTGCCACTACTACTACTACTACTACCACCACCACCACTACTACTACTACTACTTCTACTACTACTACTACGACCACTACCACCACCACTACTACTACTACTACTACTACTACTACTACTACTGCTACTACTACTAGTACTACTACTACTACTACTAGTACGACTACTACCACCACTACTACTACTACTACTACTACTACGACCACTACTACTACTACTACTACTACTACTACTACTACTACTACTACTACTACTACTACTACTACTACTACTACTACTACTACTACTACTACTACTGCTGCTGCTACTATCACTAAGCAACAAATACCAATCAACTACTACTTCTACTATTACTACTACTACTGCTGCTGCTGCTGCTGCTGCTACTACTACTACTACTACTACTACTACTACTACTAACAATAAGCAACAAATAACAAAGACCACAAATAACAACAACTACTATCCTTTCCCGGAAGCTGAAATATTTTGGTCATATCAAGCGCCACGTCGGATTGGAAAACATTATAGCAGAAGGCATGGTACCAGGAAGGAGGGGCAGGGGCCGACCGACACGAAGATGGGCACAGGATATAAGTGACTCCTTGAGTGTGAAAGTTCATGAGGCGGGAGAACTGGCAAGAGACCGAGTTTCTTTCAGGCAGACTGTGATGAGAGCGACTTTCTGCAAAGGACCTGCTACATGATGACTGCTAACGCTACTTTTGCTGCTTCTATAACTACCACTAAACAGAATCTACAAAAAGACCGTCAATAGCTACAACAACTGCTACTGCTGGTCCAAAAGTCTTGGATTAGAATCAACATCAAGGCAGATTTTATAATTCACTGACGATTCGCAGAGTGACTAATTTTCACAGGAAACCAGAGAACTCCACGAGAAGACGATCAGCGTAATGTTTACCATTTTTCAGTGGCGAAACAAGGTCAGGTGACGCCTTGTGCAGAACATTTCCCGTCACCCCCGCCCCCTACACACAAACACATTCGCACGCGCGCGCGCGCACACACACACACGCACGCAAAAACACGCGCACACACAAGGCTGCTTCGCAAAGTTCCCTAAATAGTCGATTAATATTTAAATTAGTAATTATTAAGATTTTAGTTTTATAAAATTATAGTTACCTTGCTGTCATGACCTTCATATTTATTCTCAAACAGACGTTACGTAATGTTTCTTTGTGTCTTGAGCGCCTAGCATCGTCATAGTTGAAAATGTCCTTGACTGAGCAAAGCACAAATGCCAAATGTTGTGTTTTGCTTGAGAATTCACCATCAGTAAGTTTCGTGTGCTCAACAGAGCACTCGGTCAAGGCCGAACAGTTAACAAGGAAATGCGCGTTGATATCCGTCGTCCGTCTAAAGTGATGCAACAAGAGGGAAACGCAGTAAACAAAACAAAAAAACAAAAAAACAAGTTGGTTTCTGCTGCATCATAATGCGCGATCACTCGATCCCTCAAAAGGAGTTGCGTGGTCTCGAGGCTAGAGATTCCGGGTTCAATCCCTGGTGAGGGTTATGATTTTTTCACGTGGACTTGGACTTCTAGTAATTTCCCATGGTCTCTGGGTAGCGAGATCGGACGCCCGTGTGCATTGTTGTGCACGTAAAAAATCCCTTGGCAGTTGGAAATCAAAAAGAGTTGACTAATGGCGCCGTCTAGGCAAAATTTAGAGTTCAAATAATATACCTAAAGTATTTCAGGATCCTCGCCGATGCTACAGAGCCCGTGCACTGTGCTGAGCTTCTTCGGACTCAGACTTGAGTTGGAAAAAGAACGGAGCACTTACGGAACACCTGTGTACCGTGATGTTGATCCGTTTAAATGTCAAACTTCGACCCCTCTGGTAAAGCAGTGCCTCGCAACGCCTGTTATGTTAGTTAGTTGCGTATCCTTTACAGGACGTTGCAGAACCAACCCCATCAGCCACTGGCTGTTGTCTGGTTTCTCTAGGCAAATTTACGTCCAGTAGTTTGCCATTTCTTACTGGACGGTCGGCCCCCTGATACCACTGTCGAAACCAACGCAAGGCGCAATACCGCAGCTGGAATCGAACCCGGCACCCCGGCATTACAAAGAGTTCGCATCGACTTAGCCACAGAGCCGACACGCATATTATGACTGTCTTTAAATATTCTCTATATTCCCCTGACCTGACCCCAGCTGTTTCTTTTTCTCTCGTCTACGAATCAGCACTGAATGGGCAGCAATTGATGGATACTGAAGATGTGATTGTCAGTGCCACAAAGCAGCTGAAAAATGTGTCAAAGAACGGGTTCTAGGAATTTTCCAACAACTATAAAGACGTTTTTAAAAGTGTGCGTAGCTGCCGAAGGGAACTATGTTGAAGGAAATGTAAGTAAAGGACCCTTTTTCGTGCCGTCAAAAATAGACCTATATTTTATAGACCTATCATGGTATCCCCGTTTGTACATCACCAGTTGTAGGTCAACTCCATTGATAAGTTGGTGGGACTAGTCTACCGTGGTCGAGGTTATGGGTGTCACAGTCTGTGGTTGTCTGGTATTAACGTTTTCATTTCAGAGAAAGAGACGGCCTGTGACATAGATTTTGTCACTCTCTAGGGGAGTTGTGTGTTAGACCCAGTATCTAAATGTTTTAGAAGTGTTAAAAGCTCTGGCATGGTGAAATATTCAAAACGCGGTATGAGCGCGAGTGCGGAATATCGCCGTGATCTTGTGTGATAGTCGCAATCGCTCGAGGCCGACCTATCAGAGTGAGGTGATCAGTAGGTCGTCCAATCAGAAGCGAGCTAGTGTGTAGCAGTGTGCAAATGGGGAGACCAGCCTAAAAAAAAAAAACTAGGGACTGTACCTGGTACCTACTCAAGGCTGGGTCGACCTAAGAGCCAAGGTTATTTCTGCACACAAAACAATCGGGTTACGCCAGGACTCGAACCTACGACCTGCTTATACATAAGCGAGCGTCTAGCCGCCACACCGGGCTGAAGTTAACGTAGTAGGCATAATTTCTTTCTTGCTTATTTTTTATACCATAAACAGATTCTGTGAACTTTTCGATAGATGTTAAATGTTGAATTAAGAATCGACATCACAGCTCTCAGGACACTCCCATAAGCACCCCGTCCCCATCTTCAGCAGCAAGCGACGAATTCCAATTCCGATGGTCCCAATACCGCCTTCCCCTTTCCTTGAGTAATGAGCGTCGGCCAGACCCCATGGTATCTCTCTGTAGTGCCATTCTCTTCAGACCGTATGATCTATTTGTGCATCCGCTCTGTTCACTCGCTCCAAAAGGGCCATCATAACATCTAGCTTGCCCTACAGTTCACTACAAAGTGGTGCAGAACCTGCTAGTAAATCTGCCTGCTTTTTTTTCAACACACCGGCATCACCTGGAGAAAAATACTCAAAGGACGCTAACTACCCGGGACATCTAAAATGATGATGGCCAATCTGCACTTTGCATGCCTGTCTCCGCCTTTTTCAACACGCTCTTAAACTAGACATTGTGATATCATATGCCAGAGATTTTGTTGCACGAAGCTATGTACATTTGCTTTTTGTTGTTGCTATGAACCCCCATGCACTTTGTCTGCCCCTCAATACAGAGCCATCTGTGTACATAATCACATCACCCACTAAGTGCCATTTGGTAAGCAGAAATATGGGTATAGCACCATATGCCTGCTGTGCCATGGACATGAAAAGGGTCCATGACTTTCAACTTTTAAAAATAGTGTTTTGTGCATTGGAAAACAAGATAGGTCTCATGCACAGTCATTCAGAACTAAAGTTTTCATTTATACTAAAACAGTCTTTTTTCTTTCTTTTCTTTTCTTTTCCTTTTGTCAAAGGCCTTGTGTGAGAACGTGAACAATTCAGTGGAGCACATAAATCCTTAGTCTGGAGAGAATGATGTAGTGGGGAGTGACTAGGGAATCTGGTACTCCACGCTCAGAGGAAAGGCAAGATGGACATACAGCCAGAATGCTACTGGCACCATTAGTGTTGGAACTTGGCCCTGGCTGCTGAAGATGGGGATAGAGCATTTATGGGAATGCCTTGAGTGCTGTGATGTCGATTTTTGACTGAAAAACTCTTTTCTTTCAATCATATTCTTCTCTGGGCGGCAAAACGTAACAGGTCAACAACTGAAAAGTACACATGATCAGTGTAATGTTGACAATATCCAGTGAAGAGGCAAGGTTTTCTTCTAACTGCACCACTCAGATGAGGAAGAAAATCAACATACATTTCCTTGTTAACTGTTCAGTCTTGACCATATGCTTTGTTAAGAAAACTGTCTGTCTTTCAGAGTGAATTCTCAAGCAAACCACAACATCTGACTCTTTTAAAAAGTGTTTAAAAAAAACAACTGGAAAACAATTCAGGTCTTCTATACCTTCATTCAAAACTAGTATTCATTTATCCTAAAACTGTCTTTTGTTCTTTCTTTTCTTTTGTCCATATTCTGCTCTGTGCTGCTAGGCGTCACAGGTTGTCGTATCCGAGCTTGGGCATGCTCGGTTGCCTGGTATGCTGTGGAGTCTGAAGGTATCAGTGACTCCTTCAATGCATCATCTTCTTGGTCCTCCCCTACCTCTCTATATTTTCTATTTTAATTTTCTTTTAATGCTTTCGTTTCTGATATCTTTAAAAAAAATGAATTTTAGGTACTTATCACAAACATGCCCTCATGACAACGTAGCAGGAGAGCTCTTTCCCCTCCCGTTCACTCCTTAGCTGTTCCTACTGCCCATTGTAGGGGGTGTCATGTATTCCTTATTTTTAAAAAGGTTTTTAACCACTCTCTTTCCTCTTGTTATCACCGCTCATCTGCTAGATTATTCACACTTGTTGCTACTTGTGTGACGGTTTGTAGGTTTTGAAACTGGCATGTTTTTGTATTTCTGCGTTTCTTATTTTTAATGGGGGGGGGGGGGGGGGGGGGGGGGGGGGGGGGGGGGGAGTTTGGAGCCACTGCCAAGAACTTAGAAATACAAAAACACATCCCAGTTGCGATACCTCCAACAAACATTACAAACATTATGAAGCTATCTCATAACACCCCTATAAGATAGGACAGGTGTGGGAACAGCCACAGCAGGAATGGGAGGAAAAGGAACACTGTTGCTATGGTTAATTATAAGCATTGTTGCAATAGTTCTTGGTAATTTCTTCATTTATCACATGATTTTTTTCTGAACAGTTCTTACTGCTTGTATTTACCACTTTTTAGACGAGAGACCGAGTGTCTTTCAGGTGGACTGTGACAACAGCAATGTTCTGCAAAGGGCCTGCCACATGATGGTGCAGATGTAGGAAGGGAAAATTCTCAAGTCTTGAGCCTGAGGATTAAGGGCTACATAGCTGGTGCAGTTACCACAGACTGAGTAGAAAAACTTCCATCCCCATAACGAGGATTTAGCAGGGCCTCTCGTATGAGAGCCAAGCCATCTTACCACTTGGCCAGCTGCTCTTCTTTTTCATTTCTATACCTGGGCTATTCAACTAAATGTACTCAGAGGCCACAATTCTGATAATGAAGATCATCATGAGCCAGAGGTGTGAGCTCCAACACAGAAGGATCGTTAATGCAATGTAAGTGGCAACGAGCAGCGGGCCACTTGCTAGGCCTCTGCAGACCACATTTGGCCCCAGCCGCCAGTTGAAGAGCTCTGATTTATACTAAAGTGTTATAAATGTTTTTGTTTTTCGATCACAGGATCAACATTGGAAGACAAATTTCATTCACAATATAATATGTATTTTATTTTCCCTCATCAATTTTAAAGCCAAAGAACACTCATTAAAATGTTATATCTATTCCAGCCACAATAATGAACATAAAAGATTCCAAAGTATACATTTTCAATTATAGGCATAGTCAGCAGGTTAAATATGATACTCATTAGTTTTTAATGGCAAGAAACAACTTATTTGAAAACTCTGGAGGGGAACATAGCCAACATTACTTTTAGAGAATTTATTTCCCTAAAATAATTGAACGTTCATATATGATACATTTTTATCTACCCCGAAAATATTTAAATAATGACAAGATAAACACATTTTGCACAATTAATTGCTAGGCATTCTTTGCTGAATCTGATCAAATGAATTACTATAGAATTAAAATTCTGAAATATCGCACCCTGCAAGACACAGCGAACATCGTAGGAAACATTTTGCACTATATTATGAATCTCTAGCCTGTGACCTCATGAATCTTTAGCCTGTGACCTATTAAGTTACTTGCTTGTGACCTCATGAAACTCTAGCCTATGCCCTCATGAAATTCTAGCATGTACTGTGTGAAACTATTCTGTGACCTCATAAATCTCTTAGCTGTGACTTCATAAAATTCTATATTACCTCAAGAAACTCTAGCCATTGATCTCATAAATCTCTTACCTGTGACTTCAGGAAATTCTATATTGCTTCATGAAACTCTAGTCAGTGACTTCATTACATTCTATATTACCTCATAAAACCCTAGCCAGTGACCTCATAAATATCTTTTCTGTGACTCTGTGAAACTAGCTAGTGATCTCATTATTCTTCAGTGTGTGACCTCATTTCAGTTCATTTTGTTAACACATTTGCTAAAGTTCTCTAATGTTAGATTAATCTAAAGGCACTTGAGGCGTCTAGATAAAAAATGACAAATATATATTTATGTAAAGACAAATCACATCTTTAACTGTCACAAATACCATCTTTTTCCACATCCTCCAGTTCTTCATCAAAGTGTTCGCGGCAAAAAAAAAGGGGGATTTTTTTGGGGGGGGGGGGGGGGGGGGGGGGGGGGAGATAAGGATACATCATGAATTAAAACCAGAAAGGATAATTATCCTTAACAGCCATCATTATTTTAGTGCACCCAAATTTCCTTCGAAGTTGGAGTACATCTGCTGGAGAGGCAGGGAACGGCAAACAAATAAGCCACTAAAACGGATGTGCACGCAAAACTCAGGTCCAGTTAAAAGCCAAAAGTCCAAAGGGACGAACTACCGGGACCTTCCGCCGGAATTCACAGCCAGTGAACGAGAAGAAGAAGAAGTGTATCAGAACAACGTACAGATATGGGCAGCCAGAGTTTTTCATCTCACATGATCACCAGAATCACAGATCAAGTCTGTATTCTCAGAATACAACAAGTAAAAGTAAAGGAGCCTTTTCCATGCCTCTCAGGCGTATTGGGTATATAGGGCTAGACCTATATTTTATAGACTAAACTGCACTTGGTGGGTGATGTGCTAATTTACTTCCCAGGACTGAACCTGGTACCCACTCATGGCTGGGTCGACCTGGGAGCCAAAGTCCTTTCTGGAAAAAGTCCAGCCCCTGTCAGGAACCGAACTCATGTCCTTCCGTTCCGCAGGCGAGTATCTAGCTGCTAGACCACGGCTGCTCTATACAGCAGAGATACATTAAATAATTCATCAAGTGAATTATGCTGAAGACTGGTGCTGAAGGTGTATAATTATGTCCATTCACTGTCTCCCATTATCAACAACTCTATTAAACTAAGTGTAAGTCTGTGCCCAATGTGCTTGCATGCTTGTGTGGCAAGGCCCCCCACCCCCTCCAACTCCCAGTTAAGGTATATAATAATGTCCCTTCATTGACTCCCATTCTCAGCAATCCTCTTAATTCTCTGAGTCCTAAGGAACACATCGCTAGCTAACTGGTTTCTACCCAGCCACCCAATCGGTACGTGACGTGTACATGTATTTATCCCTGGCTAGTATATAAAAGTAAACCAGTGGTTTTGAATGGTCTTTCCTGTTCTTTGTGTTCAATATCACACGTGCTGACCATTAGTTTTATTCGGAAACATAGTTTGTGAGCTTTACAGAGTTACTAAGTATCTGTCTGAAAACAATATGACCTCCGAGAAGACATCTTCATGCATGCCAACATGACTTAAGGCTTTAGAAGTCTCAAATTAAAAAAAAAACACGTGTTTATCAGATTTATCTGAAGGTAGGCAAAGAAAGCAGGGAAGCAGACTTGTTTCAGTGATTGATGAGGGATAACTTTAACATGTGCTTGTGCAAAGCGTACAATGATAAGTGCAAAGCGTACAATGATAACAAAGTCAGCTGGCTCAAAAACAAAACAAATTTGGGAAAAATGTGATTTCTTCTTCTGTGTCAGTTAGGTCTAGTGCAGTTCCCTGTTTATTTCTGAACATAGCTATAAAATTATATGCAAGTTGAATGTTCCATAAAGATCATTTTTGTGTGAAAACACTTATGGTTTTGGGAAGTCATTCTTCTTTACCAAACAATAGTGCTCAGTTATGGTGTTCCAAAAGTTTATCTGGAACCTGTCATTTAATGTACAGATTGGGCTTTTGTTTTATATATACACTACTAACTGATTCAGGTTCATTTCTAATACATATGGGATACATTTTATCAAGTTTTCTTTGAGGGCGCTTTTATTTTTATTTTCACTAATTTATCTAAAAATTGTGTCTGTTTATTTACTAACATATAACTATTAAGACAATTATTTGTTGTAGCAGTATTCTAATATTATTCCTTAACAATCCCTGATCACATTGATGTATAATATGTGTGTGTTGCATGCCAGCTGAATTAGTATGGTTTGGTTTAATGTGTTACACTTGTGACATTTCAAAATTGCATTACCAACTCCTTGGTCCTCCGATGCTAAATCCCCTGAATCTCAAAGAACTAAGCTCACTATACAAACAAAGAGCTAAGCTCACTATAGGTCTGTGCACAAACTGCTAAGCTCACTATAAGTCTGTGCACAAACATCTAAGCTCACTATAAGTATGTGCATAAAGAGCTAAGCTCACTATAAGTCTGTACACAAAGAGCTAAGCTCACTATAAGTCTGTGCACAACTCCTTGGTCCTCCGATGCTAAATCCCCTGAATCTCAAAGAACTAAGCTCACTATACAAACAAAGAGCTAAGCTCACTATAGGTCTGTGCACAAACTGCTAAGCTCACTATAAGTCTGTGCACAAACATCTAAGCTCACTATAAGTATGTGCATAAAGAGCTAAGCTCACTATAAGTCTGTACACAAAGAGCTAAGCTCACTATAAGTCTGTGCACAAAGAGCTAAGCTCACTATAAGTCTCTGCACAAACAGCTAAGCTCACTATAAGTCTCTGCACAAACAGCTAAGCTCACTATAAGTATGTGCACAAACAGCTAAGCTCACTATAAGTATGTGCACAAACAGCTAAGCTCACTATAAGTATGTGCACAAACAGCTAAGCTCACTATAAGTATGTGCACAAACAGTTAAGCTCACTATAAGTCTGTGCACAAACAGCTAAGCTCACTATAAGTCTGTGCACAAACAGCTAAGCTCACCATACATCTGTGCGCAAACAGCTAAGCTCACTATAAGTCTGTGCACAATGTGTTTGTATGCTTGTGTGGTAACATTTTTCTAAAGTAGTCTATTTCTCATCTTGCCCTTCAGTAGATGGTAGCTATAAATGAAAACCTTAAAAATGTAATAGAAATATTACAATAATCCTGCCATGGTCTTGTAACCTGTCATTATTAATGTAAAGGATGTCAAGAGTGTTAAACACATGACATACTGTATACAGAAATACAAATAAAGAGTCAGGTGGCATACTAATTCAAGAAATAACATTTACAAACAAGGGATCACAATGAAATACTATAAGGAGGAATAATGCGTAAAATAGACCGTTTCAAGAAATAAAGCATTACAATAAAGTGTCGGATATTTATATTTCAAGAAAACTCTAAAAAAGAAACAAGTGAACAGATTACAACTTAAAAAAAAAACACACACACCTCCCTGAAAGGGAAGAAATATGACAGATCCTAAAGAGAACATATATAGCTACCAAACAGGACAATCTGGAATGCTTCAAAATTCATTACAATTCTACATGTTCTGAAAACAAAAATGTTGAGTTTGATGCACTGCTGCTGATAATAATAGTTAAAATGAGACCCACATGCTGGCAAGTGTAAGGCAGGAATATTTACACATGATTTTGAAATTAAGTGTTGACCGTTGTTGAGATGATATGAGGAATGACCGAACCTAACAATAAAAAGGAATAAGAGGCTTGGCAAAAAGAAAGATCATCATCATCATCCTACTGCGAGGTTATACATCTCACTGAGCTCATAGTCTAGTCTTTCATTCTGTTCTATCCTGCGCAGTCCCTTCAGTGACATGTTTGGAATCCAGTCCAACGTCGTTGGCCTCTCAATAACATTCGTTTGAGGGTTTCTCTTGGATGGAAAGACAAGTTATCCAATTAGTCTGCCTATTTAATCCATTATTTATACATGTCATTGGACCCCTTTCCTTTTTTGAGTGTGCTAGTTCCTTTTTATTTCCGTCCAATTATTCTTCCACTTTACAAATGGCCTGGTGACTACTTAGATGATAAAAACAACAAATATAGTAGCTTTGTAATGCAACTCGAACATGAAATATGACAGTAGTTCCCACATTTGATTTTCACCATCAGCAATGAAGAAGGTACATCTTCTTCAGCAATCTGAGCCCTTGAGATTCACTGCTGCAGCCTCCATTTATCTTTGTGACTAGCCTTTTCTTTACAAGTGTTTGCAGGTCTGCCTGTATATTATCTCTTCACCAACATCTTGGTATGCCTATTCAACTCTACAGTGTTTATGCAGTTTTTGTCTCTCCTTCATCTGCCATTTTCTCTATTTGTCCAGCCACTGCAGTCTATAGCTCTCATGAAGCCAATAATTAGTGATGATTTAAACAGATCATGAATTTCATTGTTGCTTTTCCCTCTCCATTTTTCACTATTTGTATCTTTGAATTTTGGCAATAAAGAAAATTTTTTTTTTCATAATTTTTGTCTCATGAGAATCATTTTCCATATTGCAAAAATTATGAAAAATTGTCTTTATAGCCAAAATTCTGAAAATATAGCTTAGTTAATAATTATAGCATAGTTAATAATGTACTAATTTATCCACACTTCAGTTCTCTAGTCTGTTATTTAGTTACCTCTTAGCTATCACAACACCTGTTCATATTACACTAAAAATATGAATTAGCCAAGAAAAAGCAAACCCACACTGTCATGTAATAAATAGGATTTAAAGAAAAAAATAATATGTCTGTTAAAATAGATTTCTGGGTAATAGAGAAATATTAAGGAGAGCATGAGAAATACTTTCAAACAGTAATGGCCATACAGCAAAAGAAATCACATAAATCAGGTGCATATATTCAATAAAGAGTTTACTATCTGCCACTTCTGCTTGCATTAGCCACCTTTGTTGCATAGGCAGGAGGTGTTTGAACCCCATGGCTAGAGCAGTCACCACAGACTGAGCAGGCTAAGACTTACTTTTGCTCCTAAAAGAAAAACCACATAACCTGAGTGAAGGTTTGAACCTGGTTCTCCTGCATGAGAACCCAGTCATCTTAACATTCGACCGGCTGCTCACCTAATATCATATAATACAATCCAGAGAAAGACCAAGAATAGATGGATCAATGAAGGATCTACTATCTTGTGATACAATCTAGAGAATGATCATTTATTTTGTTAAGACACTATAAAAGATCTACTGTTAAATGACAAAGCCTACATTCATGGTAAAAGACATGGTCTACAACACAGCTATTTAACTAAGTTTACTCATGGGCCTAAATGTTGAAAATGGGGATGGTCATGGGCCATTACCCGAGCCTCAGCACAGAAAGATCATTAATGCAATACAATTGGCAATGTTCCAATGGCCATTTTCTAGGTCACTGCCAGATTTTCCCCGTGGACTGCCAAATTAATAGCCCTGGTCTTAAAATAGAGAAAGAAAAAAATGGCAGCCTATAATTACAGTGAGTCATTCAATCAAAAACCACAGTACATGAGAGTTTGTAAGCAGAGTAAATTACTTGTCCTAAAACCAGAGTAAATATGACAACCTACAATTACAGTAAATAACACAATCTACAGTCACAGTAAATGAGAGTTTGTAAGCAGAGTAAATTACTTGTCCTAAAACCAGAGTAAATATGACAACATACAATTACAGTAAATAACACAATCTATAGTCACAGTAAATAGGTTTGTAGCCAGAGTAAATCCCACCTACCAGAATCAGATTAAATGTGAAATAATCACCATAATTAATTATGATATGATTACCATAAGGGATATCACTCACAATAAGAGTAAATTGGCCGGTCAACAATTAAAATCGGTGACACATTCTGCAACTAGAGTAAACACAATACAATCAACAGTCAAAGTAAATGACATGTAAAAAAAAATTTGAAAAATTAAGGATTTAGCAAAAACGTAAATGATACAATTCAAACCAAGAGTAAACTACACAATCTAAATATACTTACTAAAATGCTAATATAATTAATAATTAAAATCATATATTTCATGGATTTTTATTTTTTGGCTGCGTACCTACAGTGCCAAGATGGTGAAGAATCGCTTCTCGACTTTCAATATGTCTAACAAAATAATAAAACATCAGTGCTTTTTGATAGAAATTTGGTATCTGTACAAATATGAATGTTGCCTGTGGTGCTGTAGGACAGTGTATATAAGTGCACATGTTAGGATGGATGTTCGGTTCACCTAGTTTACCGCACAGTAAGCGTAAGCAACACTGCTGTATGAGGCTGGCAATAACGACACCTCTCGCTAGCACCAAAAACAGGTAATGATGAAGTGCATCAGATCTGTCTGGTTATAAACAATGGAAAGGGGGAGGAGCTCAGCTGGTCATCTCTGCTAAGTCTACATAAGCAGTAGTTGTAATGTCGCTCTGATGGAAAATGCAATGCAAAATACTATGCATAGAGAAGTGGCCAGAGGTGTTACTGTCAGTTTCACAGAATTTAAAGCAGTGGAGACTTCTGGTCTGAAATGGAGGATTAGGCATGGCAGAATGTTTAGCTTTAAAGTTATTTTTGCTTCTGAAAGCGCTTTGCTAATGCAGTTTCCACATATAGACAGTAGTCTATGGTTTCGCTGCCTGAGCTACTGAGTTTAGTACTTGGTGCAGCCCCATGAGCTGTGTTTTTCAGGTAGAATACCTTTCATTTGTGCAGCGGTTGTGTAGTGGTATTCAATATGGCTGGTAGCTGGTTTACGTATGGGCTGGTGAGGTACCTTATGCAATAATTTTACACATGTATAGCCAACTTATCGTGCCCGACAACTTCCATCAACGACAAACTGCATTTCTGGTGGCGACTGCTGGCTTTGGCTTATCTAGCAACTGCAATATGCATTTACTGCATGCACATATTTCTGGATTGTTCCGGGACTAGTTATGTGTTCACCAGTTTTTTAAATGCGACAGTGAGGGACATTTCATTTGATTTTTGCTGGCACAGAAACAGAACAAGTATGGGGAAACCCGACTGCAGTGACATTGAAACCTTGATAAAGATAGATTATATTTCATTTTTAATGTGCAACTAAACCCCCATCTGAGCAGTAAAAAAATAAGTAACAGAAATTTGTTTTCAAGATTTGTGTAATCATATTTCCTTTTTATTTTTCACTATTATGTTTAAAACATAAATACAGGCTGATGATTTCCTTTTCTTGCACCAACATGGCATATCCGTGTATTACACAATACTGTACATGCCGCTTAACAGAAATGTATGCAAGGGCCTGTCACTAAGAACCCCAGTTAATTGCATTGGCTCTGCTCAGTGTTTAGGATGACTGGGTGTGATTATATTAATTAAACATAGCACTATGGAAAGGGAAAGGGGAAGAAGGGTTTACTGTGAAACAAAAGGCTCTTTTACAGCCATTATGATGTCATAAATTGCCATTAGCCTTAGTATTAGGTTACTGGTGAGGTCATGAGGTCATGCTATGGGTCACCCAAAACAATTTTTTAAGGCCCAAGGGGATGTAATTCATTTAGTTCTTCACTCTGTATTTTCTTATTACTTTATTACATGATATCAAATAAGAATTTAAAAAAAAAAAAAAAAAAAAAAATATATATATATATATATATATATATATATATATATATATATATATATATATATATATATATATATATATATATATATATATATATATATATATATATATATATATAAATTTTTAAAATATTTTTTGCAACCTGTATAAAAAAGTTATTTTAAAAAATGTATGTGAATTCCTTGGTTCCATGATTTTTTTTCTTCAAAAAGTTTCTTGAGCGGAGGAGTTAATAAATGTTTACAAAACAAATGCAAAACTTTAAAAAAAACATATAATTTTTTTTTAAACTATAATAAACAGGCATTAATGTGTGTTTTGTTTTGTCACGGGAATGTTTATACTGTTTATGACAAACTGATAAAATATACATCTGCCAACAGGAAAACAATGCAAATCTGATTACATAAGCAGTGGTAATATTAATCAACAATGAAAGTACATACTTAAAATCAGATCGTGAATTTCCATTTCAAATATAGGGAAGAAATTAAGAAATAGGCTTTGCAAAATGTTGCAATATAGCACAAGCTACTAAACATTCTTCCTGTAAGCTGTTAAGAATATAAGTAAAAAA
This sequence comes from Candidula unifasciata, assembly GCA_905116865.2. Taxonomy (NCBI): domain Eukaryota; kingdom Metazoa; phylum Mollusca; class Gastropoda; order Stylommatophora; family Geomitridae; genus Candidula; species Candidula unifasciata. Next base: position 614,379 of record CAJHNH020001136.1, read on the forward strand.
GATTTTTTTAAATCTATTAAAAATATCAAGATATTACTCTTCTTCTTTGGCATTCAAAGCCCCACTGCTGCAGACATAACCTGTCTCTATTCATCTCTGTTATTAACTTTTTTTCAGGTGGCAACTAAGACACTACTATACTACTTCTGCTACCGCCTTTTATCCTCCAGTGGAGCATAGGCACTCAGCAAACTTAGGCCAAGTCATTCTATCTGCTATCGCATGCAGCTCACCTTTTGTCTTCTTCATCTTTTTAACTTCACTCTCTAATTCCCTGTGCCACATTTTTTTTCCCTGAGGTCTCACTTAATTTCTTTATCTTTGTAGGTTTTAGTTTGAAGCCCTTCTAGTTATATTGTTCTCAGGTTTTCTCAGTGTGAGTCCTATCCAACACCATCATCTTTTCCTCACCTCTTGATTCAGCGGAATTGTTTTCAGTTATCTCCAAAAGCTAACAATTAGTGATTTTATCACACCATTCAATTCCCTCTATTCTGCACAGGGGCCAGTTAAGGCCCACCAAAAGCTACCAAAGATATTACGTAGAAAAAAAAAAATGTTTTATGCCACAATATGCCTCTGTCAGATGGTACAAGCATTTATGTCTCTCCACAGATCTTCATGTGTGGCTCTGTGGCTATGAGGTAAATAAATGCCATTTGACAAGTTCATGAAGCTGAAGTTCAGTTGTTGTGGTAGTTTATTAACAAAACAACAATCTCATAGTTTTTCTACCAGTAGTACAAGAGTCATACCATGGAAGAGATATATTAAACAAACAACAACCCCCCCCCCCCCCACCCCAAAAAAAAGCAGTGAGTACACTAAAGTCCACCTTTATTGGGGAGATGGCATAGAATTTAATTTAACAGATTTTGGCTCTCAGAGTTCTAGATCGATCAATTCTACAGATGATTTTCTTCCATGACGCCTTGCCCAGCCCTCCATACAAGCCTTACTGCAAGCCTATCAGCTTGTTCATTCCCTTTAACATCTGTTTGCCCTTGCATTAAAAAATCATTCTGATTTCTGCCAGCTGTGGCTGCCACAGAGATTCCAAACACTGCCTTCAAGCCCAGCCTGTCTCCAACTTCTTGAGCATACTCCAGAATAGACCCATTGCCTCTCTAACTGGAGGAAATAAGAATAGACCCATTGCCTCTCTAACTGAAGGACATAAGAATAGACCCATTGCCTTCCTAACTAGAGGAAATAAGAATAGACCCATTGCCTCTCTAACTGAAGGAAATAGGAATAGACCCATTGCCTCTCTAACTGAAAGAAATAAGAATAGACCCATTGCCTCCCTAACTGGAGGAAATAAGAACCCATTGCCTCTGAACTGAAGGAAATAAGAATAGACCAATTGCCTCTCTAACTAAAAGAAATAAGAATAGACCCATAGCCTCTCTAACTGAAAGAAATAATAATAGACCCATTGCCTCCCTAACTGGAGGAAAAAAGAATAGACCCACTGATCCCACAACAATCATGTCATAAAAGGCGAATAATTAGGAATTTTCCCTCCAAAGTTGAACTGCATCTCCTTGAGCAGCAAGAAACCAAATCTGCATACAAATAAGCCAGATCTGTAAAATGGATGTGCCAGTAAAATCCAAGTTCTGGAACAAGACTAAAAGTCTAGAAGTGGATGAACAGCCAGAACTTTTGGCCGAAGTTTCCAGCCAGTGAATGGCAAGAAACAGAAGAAACACATTTACAAACCTCTAAACCACAAAGCTGCACAACAGATCAATAGTTGTCTACAACATTCTACTTTCATTAGTCTTTTCCATGCAATCACAGTTACTCTAGCAGTCCAAGAAATTTAAGAACATGTCTCAGGGGGAAACATATATCTCTGCTACCCTTAAGGTCTATGGGAAAACACATCTCTGCTACCCTTAAGCTGTATGGGAAAACACATCTCTGCTACCCTTAAGCTCTATGGGAAAACACATCTCTGCTACCCTTAAGCTCTGTCCTAACTGGATGCCCCTTACTAATGTGATACTTTTCATCTTCTAAAATACAGTTTTAACTTGACCTATCCTGCTCTTAATCTCTGTCACACATATTCCATCTGATTTCCTGAACACCCCCAGATATTAGAATTTGATTAGGTCACCTAATATTATAGGTATGATGATGATGACAATCATTTTAAATTGCATTGAAATATAGCATTTGCACCACAACCTTATTTACTTTATGTACAATTGGTCCTGTTTATTGCAGAAGCTGCTTTAGGAATTCTCCCTTGGAATAAAGAGCATATTTTCATTCAGCTTGTGTAAGTTTTCAGCAAATGCCGAGGACGGTCAGTCTGAGGAAAGAAAGAAAAGTATGCTTAATTATTAGAAAAATTTTACGTATTTTTTTCTTTTATCAAAACAAATGTATACTCTTTTATCTATGTATCTTTCCATGTGAGTTCCGGGGCTCCACTGTGGCAGAGGGTAAAATATGACAGTCTCACTGCCTCAAACAAGCATGTTCTAAGAGTCGACTAATTTGGAAAATATCTTTAAAAGGGACTGCATCTGCCTGAGAGGCGTGAAATTAACAGTGTGCATACAAATAAGCCATTTCTGTAAAATGGATGTGCCCACAACTTAGGTTCTGGAACAGGACTGCAGTCCAGAAGTGGATGAACAATCAGATCTTTCCACCAAAGTTTACAGCCTGTAAACATGAAGAACAAGAAGAAGACCTATGTACTACACATTAATGATCGTGGAAAGTCTTCAGTGGTTATGAGTAAAATGTAAATGAAAGTGGAATTATTTTATGGCATTATGGTTCATAAGTTTCCATACATAGAAAAAATAAACATTTAAAAAAACTTATTTTTTAAATAAAATATGCTCCACATGACTGTCACTGTTTTGAAAACACATTTCCATGCAAGTGCTCCACTTCAAAAGAACAAATATAAGCACATCAGGAGTTATGCTTGTAATCTTGTTGATGATATGTTTATTTTTCCTATATATGGTAACTCATGGGAGTGCTACCCTAAAGTGCTGTTTGGTCAAGAAAAATGGGTTTAGCACTATTATTATTATTATTAAAAAGACTTTTTATAGCTTACACTGAACATCACTGTGGGGCATTTTGTAATGGTATGGCATTACAATAAAAATAATAGATATATCAGAATGTCACCGAAACTGGTAAAGACGATTACCATATTATGGACAGACCAGAGCAAGTCATTATCCTTCGCCTTAGAACAGGGCACAATCGACTTCGCTGCCACATGTACAACAAAATTAAGATTGGCCAATCAGCCATGTGTACCTGTGGACTGGCACCTGAAACAACAGATCACATCCTTCAAGACTGTCCCAGATTCAACGCTTTCAGGCAAAACCTTTGGCCAAAAGACACTTGTGGAAGTCAAACTTTATGGGCCGCTTAGTGAATTACAAAAGACAGTGAAATTCATACTAGAGACAGCATTGCAGATATTGATAATTTATTTCATGTGAACGAAAGAAGAAGAATAATAGATATTACTAAAGCAATGTCTGAAGGCTTAGACACACTCTGAGAAGAGATAAACAGAGAACTCCCAAACAGGCACTGAAACTGGAAACTGAGGGACTGAGGAAACGAGGATGTCCAAGAGAAACCTGAACCCTTTGGAGACGGAGCCTTTTTGGAGTTTCATCAGTGCCAAGAAGACAGAGCTTTCAGGAGGGGATTCTCAACATTTATTCAAATTAACTATTTTGATTTGCATAATTTATTCAAGCAATTTTTTTAAACTTGCGAACAAACATAACTAATATGAAAAATTGCAATGAATTGCAATAAATTTTTTTGTTATGGATGAAGCTCGAATAAGTCCTAACACCTGTATTTTGGAAATTGAGGCCCTTGGAGGCCACTCAGACACAACTGGCAAATAGTTCTACTTATTTTTCTGCCTCCAGCTATGTTTAGGTTGCTATGACACAACAGTCCTTTTCACCATTTTTGGGCAGAGGTAACCCCCCCTAAAAGATCAATGTAAAATTACAGAACACATCAAACATTCTTGAAAGTCATCAATGAACAGCCTACATGTGCAAGAAATGAGAGAAGCAGTCTGATTAACTGGTACAAAAACCTGCCAGCCAATATCAAGGTTTCTATTATATATCTATTATATAGGGCAGACTGATCGGCCCAGTCGTTCTTTTGGCTACTTTGTCCTGGGCCAATATTTCGGCTGTGTCATCTCCAAAGGGTTAAAGCAAAATGAGAGAAGCCAAAGGTGTTAGACAGGATTCCATCCATGTTGCTGAAATTACTGCACAGAACAGAACAAAATGGGGAAATAGACTGAGCCTTATATTATAAATATATATAGGACAGTGAGGTCTTGAGCCTGAGAATTTAAAGCTGCAAGGCTAGTGCAGTCGCCAGGGTCTGTTCAGGATGGGATGTTAATTTTTTCCTTGACAGAGAAAGATTTATATAATATTACTTAAAATTCAACTAGGGTCTGCTGCATGAGAGCCCAGTGTTCTAGCCACTCAGCCAGATACTTTATTGCTGGTCCCATAAGGAAGACAGTGATTTCTTTTAAAAATTTAAGTCAACACACTTTAAAACTGTTAACAGAAATGTCATGGGAAGTACAAGCGGCCATCACGCTATTTGAAACATTATCCTTCAAGTACTGATTGGTCAACAAAATATGAAGCACTAAACTCACGAAAAACTGTGACTAGAAAGCTCAACCAAGGAAATGAAAAAATGTTCTGGCCAAAGTCTTTATTAATGGAGAACTAAATACAACACAGACTCACTAGAAAACTCAACAGACAAGACAATAGAGCTTGTAAACAGTATAGTCAACATAAAACCAGAAATGTTTAACAGGAGAAAATATGGACATGACATATTTGTATTACAGAATAAAAGAAATCAGAAGGCATTTTAAAAATAGCAAAGTCCTTTAAACAAGTTCAAAAAAAAAAGTAATAAAAAAAATTATAAAGAAAAATTAAATAAAGGTATGCTGGACATAGATTCTTGCAGGAGTGTTTAAACAAAAATGTTAGTACATACACAACCATAGCTCTAAAGACTTCTAATTGCTTATTCACTGTCCAGGCCTCCATCATACTGTAGGGCTGTATATACGATAGGATTTTTGGCAACCTTCTGTCTTTCTAGACAACAGTGTTGTAATGTGGTATGGGGAGCCACTGGAATCACCGCCCATGGTGATGGCGCCACTGGAATCACCACCCATGAGCGTGACAAGCAAGACCAGCCAAAGCTCTTGATTTATTCAATATTTAAAATTTTCCTCTTCTAAAACAACAAATTAACCCATTTAACTATCTTATTTTAGGAGCAATTTATGATTTATAAAAACCCGAGATATCTTTGCAACAAACAAAAAAAAAAAAAAACATTCCGGAGGCCACCTGAACAAAATATTTAAAAAAAGGACTGTCAGGTAAAACTTGGAGACCTGGTCACCCTACAGTAGATGACTCAGCGAATCTCATTTTATTTCAGAAAAATTTGCACTTAAGCTGTTGATTTTAATTTACCAAACTCAAGTCTAAAATATCAGTAACATAATTACATCTAATTCCTGCATTTCTCCCTGATGCTTCATGATTGTTGTCTGAAATATGAACACACACTGATAGGATTCCATACAAGGTAATTAATAAATGGTATTTTAGTTAAACAGGCTCTCTCCCTGTGTGGAATAATTAGTGTTGCAGTTAAACAGTCTCTCTCACTATTGGAATAATTAGTGTTGCAGTTAAACAGTCTCTCTCACTATTGGAATAATTAGTGTTGCAGTTGAACATTCTCTCTCACTATTGGAATAATTAGTGTTGCAGTTAAACAGTCTCTCTCACTATTGGAATAATTAGTGTTGCAGTTAAACAAACACTCTCACTATTGGAATAATTAGTGTTGCAGTTAAACAGTCTTTCTCACTATTGGAATAATTAGTGTTGCAGTTGAACATTCTCTCTCACTATTGGAATAATTAGTGTTGCAGTTAAACAGTCTCTCTCACTATTGGAATAATTAGTGTTGCAGTTAAACAGTCTCTCTCACTATTGGAATAATTAGTGTTGCAGTTAAACAGTCTCTCTCACTATTGGAATAATTAGTGTTGCAGTTGAACATTCTCTCTCACTATTGGAATAATTAGTGTTGCAGTTAAACAGTCTCTCTCACTATTGGAATAATTAGTGATGCAGTTAAACAGTCTCTCTCACTACTGGAATAATTAGTGTTGCAGTTAAACAGTCTCTCTCACTATTGGAATAATTAGTGTTGCAGTTAAACAGTCTCTCTCACTATTGGAATAATTAGTGTTGCAGTTGAACAGTCTCTCTCACTATTTGAATAATTAGTGTTGCAGTTAAACAGTCTCTCTCACTATTGGAATAATTAGTGTTGCAGTTAAACAGTCTCTCTCACTATTGGAATAATTAGTGTTGCAGTTGAACAGTCTCTCTCACTATTTGAATAATTAGTGTTGCAGTTAAACAGTCTCTCTCACTATTGGAATAATTAGTGTTGCAGTTAAACAGTCTCTCTCACTATTGGAATAATTAGTGTTGCAGTTAAACAGTCTCTCTCTCAGTATTGGAATAATTGGTGTTGCAGTTAAACAGTCTCTCTCACTATGTGGGTTCCATAAACCATTTTGAAGTACAAAGAATAGACCCACTGCTTCAACAACAAGCATTTGGTATGAGACGACTAAGTGAGATGGTTTCCTTCAAAGTCAGAGTGCATCTGCCTGAGTGGCATGGAACCAAGTCTGCATACAAATAAGCCAGATTTATATAATGGATGTGCACATAAAACTCAAGTTCTTGATCAAGAGCAAAGTTATTAGTTATGAGTAGGATTATCTTCACAGCACTTCGGACACGTCCATAGGCGCTCAGATTCCCATCTTAACATATTCATTAGCGTTGCGCGGGTAATAGTGCCAGTCCTTTGTTGGTTAACAAGACTTTGTGTGAGTCCGGTGTGCTTCTAATGCTTGGCTGTGCCGATCTTTACTCCCAATTCTTGTATTCTTAGAAGTGACGTGGACATGTTGCTTCCAAAATATTCAGAGCATCCTATCTCTCTAAGGGCAATGACAGTGTTTGCGTGATCCATGGGCCGGCCATCTTCAATTATTGCAGCACCTGCCAGTCTATCGGCTCTTTCATTACCAACAACGCCTGCAATCCCTGGGAAGAATATGAAGGTAACTGCACATACAGTAGCCAGCCTGCCTCGACCCGTCGGATCATGTGCAAAGAATCACTCAGCACACACACACACGGGGATAGTCCTGTGATTCTAGCCACATGAAAGCTTGTGTCACCGCCATCACCTCCATCATCTTGTTGCTGGTAGTCATTGAGAAGGCACCGCTGGCTTCTTGAACTCTTCTGCCTGAAGAGCGAGCTGTAAATGCCCATGCACTCTTATGTCCTCGTATAACGGACCAGTCTGTGAAGATCACCACATCTGTCTCATCTGACTTGTCACTGATAAGCGCACATACCTCAGCATTGACAACAGCTGGATTCTGCTCCTGACAACCCCTATCAATCGTCATGACACTGGAGAATGTGAGATTGCGCACTTTAGACGCTGGTATCCATTCCTCACATGGATGAATATCTGTAAGGCTGCAAACCTGCATGATGTCATCCTCCGTCATACCCAGCCATGATTTGCAAAGTCTAGGGGTGTATAAACAACCAGAATTTTCCAGTGGTTTACAGCAGAGAAAAATAAGAAGAAACAGTTCCCCCTCCCCCTTCTAGCTAAACGCAACAGGAAACTGAATTATGAGCGTATTACATGCTAGTCATATGGCAATAAACATAAAATAAGTTGAAAGATATTAAAGAATCATAGCTATTTTCTCACTAATAAAAAAAATCTGCACGGCTAGAATATAAATCTATAAACAGTTAGAAATCAAAATCATAGCTATTTTTAGTATAATATTATTTTACTAGTATGGATCTGATGCACCATTGCACATGTAACTTATGACTCTTGTCAAACTATGAGTCAAAATACATGAACAAATCATTACTATTTTTGTACCTAAAAGATGTGCATGGGTGTAATATAAATCTGCAGTCAGCTAAGAAATAGAATTCTAGATATTTGTAGCATAAAATTATTTAAACAATTATGGATCCAATACACCTTTGCACATGTAAACTATGTCTCTTGTCAAACTATATTATGATTAAAAATGGAAGTGAATGCAAACATAACAAAGAAAAGGGAAACATAGCAAAAGAAATACATTTAGACAAAAAAGGAAACATTTAAATCAAAGTTTATATCTATGAACAATGAAAGTTTGGAATGACCTTTTTTTTTTCTGCAATAAAATTTGTAACCTTTCTGAAGAAATATTATGAACACATAGAAAGGGGCAAACATCACAAAAAATGGAAGGACAAGAGGTGAAGGTCACCTGATAAGACAAATTAGAAGATCCTTTCATCTCTAACACTCTGATTAGCTGGAGTAAGAGAAAAAAGAAAAAGGAGGAGGAGAAGAAAAAGGAGGAGGAGGGGGAGGCGAAAAAGAAGAAGAAGAAGAAGGATAAGAAGAAGAGGAAAAGGTGGAGAAGGAGAAGAAGTTTTTTTCTTTTGCTTCATTAACTGATAAAGACTGGTCGAAATGTTGACGTCTGTGTGTACGTCCTTTTGCCAAGCTTTCCTGTTCTTGTGTTGATATGTTGTATATAAAGTTGGTTGCGTATTCTTCACAGGACGTTGCAGAGCCAACCCCAGCATTTTTTGGCTGTTGTGGTTTTTTTCAAGGCAAATGTTACGTTCAGTAGTGTACCATTGCTTACTGAATGGTCAGCTCTCGGTATCACTGTCGAAACCAATGTAAGACAAACTGTCCGCAGCTGGGATCAAACACGGCACGCCAGCATTACGAAGCACGTTCGCAGCGCCTAATCCACAGACAGTATACTAAGCCATGGACAGAAACTTTATTTCCAACCAAAAGACTGATCTCTAATCTCTTCCATGGTGCGACTCTCGTACCACTGTTTGAATGCCACAATACTGGTGCAGATACAACAAATATAAACAGTCTGCGACTTAGCGTACATCAGCTTGACAATAAGTGTTATCTCTATCCAAGCAATCCATTCTACACTGATCTTTTTAGCTGTTATTTTTGATCCATCATGTCCTCCTTTTTTTTTAAACTTTACTCTCTGCCACAGATAATTGGTGTACTTAAAAAAATACACGTTAGAGTATTCTAGGGGAAGTAATATAATAACACTAAAATGCAACTGGAGTTAAAAGTAATAATTCAGATATTGTATGTTAATAGAAAATCTACTTGGGATAGCTCATATTATGGAAAGTTTGTAATATGTGAAGTAACCAATACACCGAAAAAATCCTTTAAAAATACATTTGACACTCATGTCATGACCCCATGACTCTATCACGGAGACTTACGGGGGAAAAAAAACAACAACATTGGTATCATAAAGCAAAACCCCCTAATGACATTTTTAGTTAATATATTCATAGACAGGCCTACTAAACACTTCACAGATGCAAATATAACCAATGGAATATAAAAATGCTTTCTTGTGAAACAGGTAACTACAGATATGCAGATACATCTGCATTTAAGGAACTGTGTCACAACAAGAAGTAACTAGTTTTAGTCTTCTTTGCATGACAGGATTAATGAAGCCAAAGTGAAAAAACCCAAACGATAACAAAGTGTTATGAAAACTAAAATAAAATAAAAACACTTTGACAAAACGTGCAGTAAAAAGAAATAAAAAGAAAAAGAAAGACTGAACTTTAATGAGTACCTTGCATGCATTAACAAAATGACAAAAAAATTGATAAATAAATAGATAAAACAAATATCCATGCTTTGTCTTACATTAAGTGTAGGTGTTAAGTATTTATTCCACAGTGACTGATTTTGCCAGATTGCGAGGACAGTCCACCTGAGAGTCAAAATAAAAATTGTACTTCATAATTGGAAAATAATCTGTTCCCACATGTCAGCCACACAAAGCTGATGATCTTCTATCAGAATAAGCAAAGTACAGACATGGTAACTTTGTCAGCGAAGATTTAAGCCTGATATATGTGTACTGAAATACTTTTGCCACATTAAGACATAAATCATTTTAAAAACTATACTGGAGGAAAAGGTCAAAGGCAAGAGGTAGGCAAGTGTGAGGACAACATCAAGAATAGATGGGAAGCAGTCTGAGAAAGTGTACAACCAGGATAAGAGAGAGAGAGAGAGAGCATGTTGGATATCCACTGCAGCCAACCTTCACTGTGGAGACGGCACCTGATTGACTGTTTTATGTGTCCTGCTTCATAACGGTTCAGAGAAAGAGTAATCAAAGTACCCAAATTGTTATGTTATTTCTATTTTAGCGTTTCTAGGAGATGAGGTAATGTCATAACATATTTAACCTCTCTAAAACAGAAGATAATTCCCAGAAGAAGAAACCAATGTACTGGAATATGTGAAAGAAATACATGTAGACGGATATTCTGTTTTGCTGAATCACAGTTTGAAGTGGGCGTCAGTTATCAGACATCATGGGAATTCATCAGAGTGAATTTAAAGCCAGTTATAGCTATGCAAGGGCTTTATGACAGGAAATGAACTCGTGATTCAGCGGCGGACACCAATGGCATCAATTACCAGTGCCTGGGAAGGCTAACCCAGTCAACAAATGCCCGCAGAAGTCAGATGCGTCAGCTGAGAAGTGCAGATTTACCAGCTATGCCGTAAACGGGCACAATTCGATTACATCTTCGAATGAATGCAGAAGAAGAAACAAATTACCAGTATTGTTTTCATAAGGTACATTTCAAAATGATGTCTCATTTATTATTAAATTATGAATAAGTGACATGTAGGCCTAATATCTCAAGTATAAGCCGCACCCTATCTTTCAACGATGCTTTTCTGATAAAATATTGCAGCCTATACATGTTAATGTTACATGTGAATAATACCCAGTCATGTATAGTGCGTTGTTTGGGAAAGAAGATGTCAAGAATTCTGCAACTGGTAAAAGGTCACTAGACATGTCACAAGCAAGACATACAACTGAACGCCACACCAATCTGTGTGAGTTCCTTTTAGGAGGAAAAAAAAAGAACAGATCCATTGCCTCCGAACAATCACGACATTACAGGTAACTAACTAAGAATTTGATAAAAATCGGGTGTTTGGGCCAAAAGGCGCAGATACTGCAGCCTAGCTGTAAACCACAACTTAACATATCAAGTGCCTTTTTAAGAGTGAAAGCAGAAGAAGAATACCACACCAGTTAGAAGTATACCATACACATGTTTGAAAAGACAGTAATACTATGTTACAGACAAAGAATACATTAAACCAAGAGTTTGCTTTCAAAGCCATTTACAACACAAGGGAGACAAATGTGGACACAACTATGAGGAAAAGCATTTTTCTGATGACAGAATGCCATGTCATGCTGGTGTGTGTAATTTTCATTTCAAGTTTTTAGTTCTGTTGTAACATTACCTCTTTCTCTAAGTAACTATGTTTGTGGCTGGCTGGTTCTTTTATGTGTGGCTCTGTGGCTTTGAGGTTAGTGAAAGAGTTTAACAGTTTCAAAATCCCTGAGCGCTAGGGTTCTTCTTGTTCTGCATTTGCCTTTAAAATGGCAGTTGACATGGGCTGTGTTGTTGTTTGTGGCAAGGCTGCAAAATCTGTGCAATCTCTTATTTGTCACCATTTTGAGATGCTTATTAGGGGGCAGTGGATTTATTCCTTCACCCTCCCCTAAAAAGGGTTCTAGAATTCAACTGAAAGTGCAAGGGTTTGATTTCTACCACAGACAGTTTATTTGAAATTGAAAAAAAAAAATGCTTGCAGTTTTTAGACACTGAGATGAGACTTGCACTGTAAAAGAACAGGGGGTTGCCGTGGTGCTGGCGGCTAGACGCCCGCCTGTGGATCAGAAGGTCATGGGTTTAGATCCAGATGGAGCCGGAATTTTTTTTAAAGTGACTTTGACTTCCAGGTTGACCCAGCCTTGAGTGGGTACCAGGTGCAGTCCTGGGAAGTAAAGGCACCCGGCGTGTTGTTGACCCCATCACCCACTAAGTACTGATTGGTCTATAAAAAATATACGTCTAGCCCTATATTCCCAATAGGCCTGAAGGTGTGGAAACAGATCCTTTACTTACTCTGTGTAAAAGAATAGGATCTCACCATGTATTTAATATTCCCCAAAACAAAATTAACAGTGATTCAAAATGTAGCCAAGTTTTATTGTGGAGGCAGTTAAAGTAAAAGTAAAAGTAAGTAAAGATCTCTTTTCCCGCCCTTAAGGCATATAGGGTAAATGGGAAGAGCGCCCACATTTTTACAGACCATCGGCACTAGGTGGGTAATGTGGTCAGCATTATGCTGGCCATCTTTACTTCCCCAGGACAGCTATCCTGGTACCCCTTTTAGGCTGGTTGGACCTGCGATGCCCTATACCATGATAAAAATTCACGCAGCCAGGAGTGGATTTCAATCGCAGTACGTTGGAATTATGAGTCGGACTCGCATCGCCTAAGCTGCGGACGCCGCTTGTGGAGACAGTAAAACCTGTAAAACCATTTTGACCCCAATGCTCACTCTTCTGTACTAAAGCTTCAACACCTGACAATGATGGCCTAATTATGAATGCATACTGCTGTTTGTGTACCGAAAAAAAAAGGGTCTTATTTCCCTTGTCATTAAAAAAACTAACTCAGCAAGTTGGGAAAATTAAAAAATAAATTTCTAGTTGTTAAACCTAGAAAGGTGAAAGAAATTAATGGAGCAATTAAAGTAACTGACAGAAGAAATTGTTTATCAGGCTTAAGGGATTACATTTACTTGAGCAGACATGGAAAACGTGTAGCAACAGAACTAATAATGAATATGGAATTCAAATGTCTCTGCGGGTCACAGAGCCCCATTTTGGAACACAAAGAAACAGACCTGTCGCTCTTTACTTAACAAGCATGACATAAAAGACAATTAATTAAAGGTTTCTGAAATCAGAAGAGTTGGGCCAAAGGGAGCAGATATTGCAGCATATCTGCAAACCACAACACAGCTGTCCTTTTCAAAGCAAATGCTGAAGAAATGGTTGTGAGGACCATGTCTGCTTGCACCCCAAAAATGGCAAATGATGATGATTATTTTATACACAACCATGTTCATAACCTGTAATAACATGTGAATGAGGTTACGTTTCTTTACTTTAATTTATAATTAACATTTTAGAATCTGTGTTATCAAAGGCCCATATGAACACAGATGCCAATTATACCACAAATCATAAAGATTAGAGACAACTTTATCTACATGTGTAACCAAGCTGTTTGTTACTATTTTCTTGAGTTATTGATGTACATATTCATTACTGAAATTTGAAATGTTAATTTTAACTCAATCAACATATTTTAATCTTTCACATTTCAGGAGCCCTCAAGCATAGTGGTGAGAAACCATCTGTGGTTCAGAGCTAGATCGGGTGGTTCAGAGCTAGACAGGGTGGTTCAGAGCTAGACAGGGTGGTTCAGAGCTAAACTGGGTGGTTCCGAGTTAGACTAGGTAGTTCACAGCTAGTCAGGGTGGTTCACAGCTAGACAGAGTGGTTCACAGCTAAATGGGGTAGTTCAGAGTTAGACTGGGTGGTTCAGAGTTAGACTGGGTGGTTCACAGATAGATGGGCTGGTTCACAGCTAGATGGGGTGGTTCACAGCTAGGCTGGGTGGTTCAGAGCTAGACGGGGTGGTTCAGAGCTAGACGGGGTGGTTACCAGCTAGATGGGTTGGTTCACAGCTAGATAGGGTGGTTCACAGCCTGATGGGGTGGTTCACAGCTAGATGGGGTGGTTCACAGCCAGATGGGGTGGCTCACAGCTGGATGGAGTGGTTCACAGCTACATGGGGTGGTTCAGAGTTAGACTGGGTGGTTCACAGCTAGACGGGATGGTCCATACATCAATCGCTAGAGTTATAAAAAAAAAACAGGGTGGTTCACAGCTAGATAGGGTGGTTCAGAGCTAGACAGGGTGGTTCAGAGCTAGATGGGGTGGTTCACAGCTAGATAGGGTGGTTCAGAGCTAGACAGGGTGGTTCAGAGCTAGATGGGGTGGTTCAGTTCTAGATGAACTGGTTCACAGCTAGATGGGGTGATTCAAAGCTACATGGGGTGGTTCACAGCTAGATGGGTTGGTTCACAGCTAGATGGGTTGGTTCACAGCTAGATGGGGTGCTTCACAGCTAGATGGGTTGGTTCAGAGCTAGATGGGGTGGTTCAGTTAGATGGGGTGGTTCACAGCTAGATGGGGTGGTTCACAGATAGATGGGGTGGTTCACAGTTAGATGGGGTGGTTCACAGCTAGATGGGTTGGTTCAGAGCTAGATGGGGTGGTTCACAGCTAGATGGGTTGGTTCAGAGCTAGATAGGGTGGTTCAGTTATATGGGGTGGTTCACAGCTAGATGGGGTGGTTCACAGATAGATGGGGTGGTTCACAGCTAGATGGGGGTGGTTCAGATCTAGATGGGGTGGTTCAGAGTTAGACCAGGTGGTTCACAGCTAGACAGCATGGTTCACAGCTAGATGGGGTGGTTCAGAGCTAGATGATGGGGTGGTTCACAGCTAGATGATGGAGTGGTTCAGTGCTAAATGATGGGGTGGTTCAGTACTAGATGATGGGGTGGTTCAGAGCTAGATGATGGGGTGGTTCAGTGCTAGATGATGGGGTGGTTCAGAGCTAGATGATGGGGTTCCTTAGAGCTAGATGATGGGGTTCCTTAGAGCTAGATGATAGGGTGGTTCAGAGCTAGATGATGGGGTGGTTCAGAGCTAGATGATAGGGTGGTTCAGTGCTAGATGATGGGGTTCCTTAGAGCTAGATGATAGGGTGGTTCAGTGCTAGATTATGGGGTGGTTCAGAGCTAGATGATAGGGTGGTTCAGTGCTAGATGATGGGGTGGTTCAGTGCTA
Source organism: Candidula unifasciata (assembly GCA_905116865.2). Taxonomy (NCBI): domain Eukaryota; kingdom Metazoa; phylum Mollusca; class Gastropoda; order Stylommatophora; family Geomitridae; genus Candidula; species Candidula unifasciata. The sequence goes on from CAJHNH020001136.1 coordinate 629,428, forward strand.
GATGATAGGGTGGTTCAGAGCTAGATGATGGGGTTCCTTAGAGCTAGATGATAGGGTGCCTTAGAGCTAGATGATAGGGTGGTTCAGTGCTAGATGATGGGGTGGTTCAGTGCTAGATGATGGGGTGGTTCAGAGCTAGATGATAGGGTGGTTCAGTGCTAGATGATGGGGTGGTTCAGAGCTAGATGATAGGGTGGTTCAGTGCTAGATGATGGGGTGGTTCAGTGCTAGATGATAGGGTGGTTCAGAGCTAGATGATGGGGTTCCTTAGAGCTAGATGATGGGGTTCCTTAGAGCTAGATGATAGGGTGCCTTAGAGCTAGATGATAGGGTGGTTCAGTGCTAGATGATAGGGTGGTTCAGTGCTAGATGATAGGGTGGTTCAGTGCTAGATGATAGGGTGGTTCAATGCTAGATGATAGGGTGGTTCAGTGCTAGATGATAGGGTGGTTCAGTGCTGGATGATGGGGTTCCTTAGAGCTAGATGATAGGGTGGTTCAGTGCTAGATGATGGGGTGGTTCAGAGCTAGATGATGGGGTTCCTTAGAGCTAGATGATGGGGTGGTTCAGTGCTAGATGATGGGGTGGTTCAGAGCTAGATGATAGGGTGGTTCAGTGCTAGATAATGGGGTGGTTCAGAGCTAGATGATAGGGTGGTTCAGTGCTAGATGATGGGGTGGTTCAGAGCTAGATGATGGGGTTCCTTAGAGCTAGATGATGGGGTGGTTCAGTGCTAGATGATGGGGTGGTTCAGAGCTAGATGATAGGGTGGTTCAGTGCTAGATGATAGGGCCTTATTTGGAGAAGCACCAAAACTGCTTGTATTATGACTGAAAATTGACATGATAAATTCACTAGAAATTACACAGTAAAGAATTTCACTGAAACATATTAAATATATTATCTTTGGTATCTGAACCTGTTTGGGAAGGATCGGTTTAGATTATTGTTAGGACAACTTGCAGTTTCTAACACATCAGGCCATGTGCTGCTGTTGTTTGCTTTTATCCATAATTACACTGCTTGTATGCAGAGGGTCAGCTATGCAAGAGCATGATCGCAAATAACAGGACGCTGCAGGGACAAACCTTAATCACGAGACACAAATAACAGACAAAGACTCAAACCTTAATTACTATACATGAACAAAAGACAAAGACTCAAACATTAAAGATTATACATGAACAAAAGATAAGACCTTAATGATTATACATGAGCAAATGACAAAGACTCAAACCGTAATAGCTATACACACAAAAAACAGACAAAGACGCAAACTTTAATGACTATACAAGAACAACAAACAAAGGCACAAACCTCAATCCCTATACATGAACAAGATACACAGACTCAAACCTGAATCACTAAAGCATAACAAGTAAAGCAGACGTCAATGATCCTGTATACTTACATCCAGCTTGCGCAGCTCCGCAATATGCAGAGACAACAACTGCATGGGGATGACAGTCAGGACACCCTGCAGGCAATCAATGGTCTGTGGAACCCCAATGAACTGCCTAACTGAAGACTCGGTCTCTGTGTCTCCTGCTGTGCCAATCACTATGGGGTCGCCCTGCCAATGGACATTGATATTCTTCAATAAATCATGTCACAATAAGGATATGTGAAGTTTTCAATAAGGATATGTGAAGTTTTCAATAAGGATATGTGAAGTTTTCAATAAGGATATGTGAAGTTCACAATAAGGATTTGTGAAGTTTTCAATTTGGATATGTGAAGTTTTACTTGTATCTCCCTATGGAGGAACAGCTGGCCGAATGGGTTCAAATCCTCAGGCAGGCTGGGGATTTTTTCTGCCGGGGGCAAAATAAAATCCTTACCTGCACAGTCGTGGCGACAGCACTAGCCATGCGGCCGTAAATCCTCAGACTTAAAGACCCCCCCTGCCTACACCGCAAAAGTGGTATAACAAAGGCAGTAACTGGCAGATTGGCTGATCCCCCTATGCAGTATAATCAGCTCAGGAGAATACAGTAGAACCTCTCATAACGAGTAATTCGTATAACGAGCAAAACAATTTGTAAAAGAATGACTTGCTTAACGAGTGAATTTCGCATAGCGAGTTGCGAGGAGAGGGGAAGTCCCAGATTTTGCGTACATTACATCAGTATGTGTTTAGCACTCGTTCCAGTAGCATCGTAGTGTCACTTGTGATCACACATTTTCTCAAATTTGTGTTATATTATGTTATATGTATATGAATCCTCTAGGCCTACAAGATGACCTATCTGAAGAATTTAAGTTTATCAAGATCAAGTTTCTGCCTCCCAACACTACTCCGTTACTAAAGCCAATGGACCAGCAATTTATTTCTAACTTTAGGAAGCTCTACACTAAAGCACTCTTCGAGCATTGTTTTCAGGTAACTGAAGGGACCTACCACACTCTCAAAGAGTTTTGGAAAAATCACTTCCACATCGTTGCCTGCATAAAGAATATGACTTTGAGGGGTTTGAGACAGTACCTGTAGTCAACGAGATTGCATCTTTGGCCACTATCATGGGATTGTAGGTGGATAAAAGTGACATCGAAGAGCTTGTGGAAAAGCACAGTCAAGAGCTGACCACCGAAGAGCTTATGGAGTTGCATTGTGTTTCACAGCAAGAAGTTTTGGATGAAAGTTTGTCAGAGGAGGAGGAGGAGGTAACAGAAAAGCAACTATCTTCTGGCGAAATAAGAGAAATGCTGAAAGCATTGGAAACTGTTGCATCTTACATTGAGAAACATCACCCTAATAAGGAAGTGGCTATGCGTGCTGCAAATTTATTTAATGATAATGCTGTGTCACATTTTCACCAAATTTTGAAGCATCGGCAAAAAAATGTCTCTGGACATCTTTCTAGTAAAAAATAATTAGCTTTGTATCATAATTATTTCGATTTTTGTTTGTTTTCTGCAAACCTAATTCGCATTCCAGGTGGATTTGTTCCGCGGTGGGAGAAAAGATAAAGATGATTCACTCTCCTTAACAATGTGTACGTAATTTTCTTTGAATAAACATTATACATAACATGTTGTGAGTATTTTTTCAACATGGAACGCATTATCATACTTTACATTAATTTATAGGAGAATTTTTTTTCGCATAACGAGTTTTTCGCTTTACGAGTATGATTCAGGAACGAATTATGCTTGTTAAGCGAGGTTCCACTGTATCTTTCTCCCATCTACTTTATAGTCTGTGTATACATTCCACACATTTACATACTTGACCAAATGCAAACAAGAACATTCATCTTTATCTTCTTCTTCTTAACTTTGTTTTTCTGTTAATCCGAGTGAAGTAATTTTATTGTGCCTGTTTAGCAGGAAAACTACCCACACACAAAAATTCATAAGAAAAAAAAAGCCATATTACAGATGTCAATAACTCTACCTGACGGCTGTACCGCTTTTTCTGTACTTTGCGTACTACGTGAAAAACAAATATGTAACAAACTAAAAATAACCAACCAATCATGGTCAAACCTCATGGTTATTCATGGCAAATGGCTGTTCCCTTGTGTTTGGTTTTACTTTGTGTGGTTAAACGTGAAAAAATTATAAAAATTCAAAATGAGCGGTTGATGAACCAAGCACTTCAACAGGAAAGTGAAGTGGTTCTAGGCTTGTCACAGTCTAACAGGTGATCAATACTTTGACTGATTCAGTCTCTGAGAAGTCAGAATTTCAACACGAATACATTTCCAGCTCAAGTGACACAAACTGTGAGAGGTCAAGTGATGAGGAGAATCTTGAACCTTAAAGAACTAGAGCTAGATAGACAGTAAGAGAAGAGGGCTGTGTCCTTCAAACAGCTGATGGGGGAGATCTAGGTGGTGATGAAGGCTGGACAACCTATTTTCTACAATGTCTGCACGTTTTATCTTATTCTAACCATTTGTTTGCATGTAACTAATATTTTTGTACATCATGTTGGTTTTTTCGCGTTAATGCCCAGGAGCTCAGGTTTAGGGGGCAGTTAGGTTCAGGGCCTCAGGTCTGGTAGAGTTAATAAAAATTTGAACATATTTAGTCACATTAAATTCCCCCCCCCCTCCCCCGCCCCTCAGAATACATAAATGTATATAAAGGAATAAACAGAGTGAAGCATTCAATGGAATACATTCCCTAGTAAAAAAAACAACAACACGTATTGGGTGACTCATGATGTGACCCCATGACCTCTACCATTGAGGCTTACAGGAAAATGTTTACATCAACTTGCTCTAAAAAGCCATTATGGTTAAAAGGAAACAATCCTTAATGCCATTCTTAGTTACTATATTCATATCCTTGCGTATCGCACTCTGCAAAGGTGCACATAGAACCAATGGAATTTAACGATGCTTTTTTAGAACAGGTCACAAGTCGCACATGGCGATATATTAGAATGTGTCTGTGTCATAACCTGAAGTGACTAGGCTGAGTCTTCTTGGGTGACAGGGTTAATAATAGACTACAATGGCTAAGACATGTGACAGTCGACAGAGAGACAAAAACTGTGTACAGAAGGGAGCTGAACAGACCATGACCACAAGGCAGACCAAGAAGACAGTGGAGAGAAAATATCCAGGCAGACCTACAAACATTTGGAGTCACCAACTAGAAACAGAACGCCAATAACAGATAAATGGAGGAGGGTTTAATTGTAGTAAAGAACCTGAAGAGCTCTGAATGCTGAAGAAGAAACTGATGGTTTAATTAATTTAGCTTCCTCAAATGTTATCTCCCTGCTTGAGTTTTGGACCCTTCTTGTGGAGGCGAAGACAAGAATACTGTTTAAGAATGTATTAAATGTGACCATTTGAAGGTTTAATGAAATTGGTTATGTTGGGCCAAAAGACACAGGTATCGCAGTCTAGCTTTAAACCAAAAAAGCCAATCAGTCTTTCAAGGTCAGGCGAAGAAGAGGAGGAAAGGTTAATGCGGATAATAATACACATTAATAATAATGATATCTCTTAGGTAAAAATAATGATGCAGATTATTTAAAAAAAGAGCCAAAAATTTAACACTAAACAGTTTGTTAAAACTTACATGTCTGGCTTTGACTTGCTGCAGGGCATTAATACATTTCTGAAAGACAAAGAAATATAATGGAATAATAATAGGAGACCAATAAGAATCAGTTAATGTTTTCAAATTTAGTAGTGCACATTTTTAACTTACATGAATGTTTTAAAATCAAACAATGCTGTTCCCATTAAAATTGAATGTTCTTAGGCTTCTTCTGTCAACAAATGCCTGCAGAAGTTGGATGTGTTGGCAAATATCACAGCCATGCTGTAAACGGGCACAGTAATTTTATCTTCGTATGAACGCAGAAGAAGAAGAAGGTTTTAAAATAATTTTGTTTAAGGCTGACATAAAAGCAACTGAATAAGAATGAACAAACTTGTATTTGTGGGTAGTGTTCAGGTGGGTGGATGCGTTGGTGGCAAGCGTATGTGGGAGCTGTGTGTGTAAGTGTGTGAGTAGTGTATGTGCTTATGTAGAAAATGAGTGGTGTGTGTGAATAGGTGGATAGGTGGTGTGTGAGTGGGTGGATAGGTGGTGAATCAGTAGGTGGTGTATGTGGGTTGGCGGATAGGTGGTGTATGGATGAATCAGTAGGTGGTGTGTGTGGGTGTGTCATGGGTGGATAGGTGGTGTACGGGTGAATCAGTAGGTGGTGTATGTGGGTTGGCGGATAGGTGGTGTACGGGTGAATCAGTAGATGGTGTATGTGGGTTGGCGGATAGGTGGTGTATGGATGAATCAGTAGGTGGTGTGTGTGTGGGTGGATAGGTGGTGTACGGATGAATCAGTAGGTGGTGTATGTGGGTGCGTCATGGGTGGATAGGTGGTGTACGGGTGAATAAGTAGGTGGTGTGTGTGGGTATGTCATGGGTGGATAGGTGGTGTACGGGTGAATCAGTAGGTGGTGTGTTTGGGTGGGTGGATAGGTGGTGTACGGATGAATCAGTAGGTGGTGGTGTGGGTGGGTGGATAGGTGGTGTACGGGTGAATCAGTAGATGGTGTGTGTGGGTGGGTAGATAGGTGGTGTAGGGTGAATCAGTAGGTGGTGTGTGTGGGTGGGTGGATAGGTGGTGTACGGGTGAATCAGTAGGTGGTGTGTGTGGGTGTGTGTGGGTGGGTGGATAGGTGGTGGGTGGGTGGGTGGATAGGTGGTGTACGGGTGAATCAGTAGGTGGTGTGTGTGTGTGTGTCATGGGTGGATAGTTGGTGGGTGGGTAGGTAGGTGGTGTGTGTTGATGTGGGTGGGTAGTTAGGTGGTTTGTGTGGATGTGGGTGGGTAGGTAGGTGGTGTGTGTGGATGTGGGTGGGTAGGTAGGTGGTGGGTGGTTGGATAGGTGGTGTACGGGTAAATTAGTAGGTAGTGTGCGTGGGTGTGTCATGGGTGGATAGGTGGTGTGTGGGTAGGTAGGTGGTGTGTGTTGATGGGGGTGGGTAGGTAGGTGGTGTGTGTGGATGTTGGTGGGTAGGTAGGTGGTGTACGGGTGAATCAGTAGGTGGTGTGTGTGGATAGGTGGTGGGTGGGTAGGTAGGTGGTGTGTATGGATGTGGGTGGGTAGGTAGGTGGTTGTTGTGGATGTGGGTGGGTAGGTAGGTGGTTGGGTAGGTGAGTAGTGTGTAGCGGATAAGTAGTGTGTAGCAGATGAGTAGTATGTAGCGGATGGGTAGTGTGTAGTGGATCGATAGTGTGTGGTTGGTTGGATATTGTCTAGATGGATATGAATGGTGTGATGGTAGATAAGTTGTGTGTGTGTTTGTGTGTGTGATAGATTAATAGTGTGTAAATGTGTGGGTGGATCAGTAGTGTGTGTGTGTAAGTGAATGCAGTGTGTGGGTGATGCGTACTGTGTTGGTGGAGGGGTCATGTATGGATGGAGAAATGGTGTACTGGTGGAGGAGCGGTGTGTGGGTGAATGCAAAAATGAGTGGATGGATAGGAGATGATGTGTGGTGGATGGATGGTGTGTTGGTGGATGGATAGAAAGCATGTGGGTGAATGTGAAGGTGGTGTGTGGGGTGGAGCAGAGGAAAGGTTAAGTGAGAGCTAAGAATTTACAAGTATATAGTTACAAGAACTCTTTTAAACCCAATGATTCAAACACTAACCGTGAAGACCTTGTCTCGAGTGCACACCATCAACACAGGCATGTTCTTGTCTACCAAGGCCAGAGGGCCATGCTTCAGTTCTCCAGCAAGAATACCCTCGGAGTGCATGTATGTCAGCTCCTTTATTTTCTGTAAAGAAGTGAGAAACATTGCCGGTAAAATATCTGGTCTTAATGAGAAACAGTGCCGGTAAAATATCCGGTCTTAATGAGAAGCAGTGCCGGTAAAATATCCGGTGTTAATGAGAAACAGTGCCGGTAAAATATCAGGTGTTAATGAGAAACAGTGCCGGTAAAGTATCAGGTGTTAATGACAAACAGTGCCGGTAAAATATCAGGTGTTAATCCCGTCACTTTAAAAAAGCATTTTCGGCTCATGCCATCATACAGTAAGAGCTGCTTTCCCAGCTTGCTATGGTAGCTTGTTTCCAAGAAATATTTTATTATTATCATCAAGTGCATTGCTGACTTGCACGTGCGATCATGCCTCTCCACAATCTGCGATCTGCAACTGCATGTATCAGTTCCTGTGTTGAAATTCCTCCATTTCATGACAAAAGGCTGTCAAGAATCTTTTCGTGCTGCCTTCCATTGTCTCTCTTTCCAGTGGTCGCATGTTCCAGTTTCCCTCTTCTCAAAACATGACCCAACACCCAAAAAATGATGTCTTTCTCTGTCTGATGTTTGTGATAAGTTGTCTTTGAGCCCTCACCACTTTCAAAACATCTGGGTTGCTCTTTTTAGTAGTCCAAGTGGTGTGGGAGAAGACAGACCCAGTGCCTGCCACCCCCCCCCCCCCCCCCCCCCCCCCCCCCCCTTTTAAAAAAAACCAAGCATCTCATAACAGGTGAGAAACCAATAGTCTGCAAACAAATAAGCCAGATACGTCATATGGATGTACATGCAAAATGTAAATTCTAAAACAATACCAAACTCCACAAAAGGAGTATTATCCACCACAGTTTACAGCTGATGGACGCCAACAAGAAGAGAAGGAGACATAACTGAAAATGTTACATCACCAAACTCACTATAAATATACTGTTAAAATAAACAAAAACAGAAAAGCATAGTTATAAAATGGCATGTTTTTTATTAGCTGATGGGAAAGCCCGAACACCTAAAAACTATCACAGACCCAGATGCAAAAAAAAAAAACAACAAAAAAAAACTGTGAACTGACTGGTTGAACCTAAGATATTCTAGTGTGCAATTTGAACAATTTCACTCAATAAATTACATAGATTTTGAATTTCAAAATTATGCCAGAATAATGTTCCTTTCAGTAACAATAGCCCTAATTTTTTTTAACACAGAAAGCACAGTGAAATTTTTTGAAGAAAGAAAGCACAGAGGAAATCTTTGCGGTTTGTGTGTGCACGTGGGACAGTTTATACAGTTTAACCTCGTTTAACGAGCATAATTCACCCCAGAATCATACTAGTAAAGCGTAACACAAAAAAAAATTTCTCATATAAATTAATGTTAAATACGATAATGCGTTCCATCGAAAAAATACTCACAAAATGTTATGTTTAACGTTTATTTAAAGAAAATTATAAAAATATTGTAAAGGAGAGTAAATCATCTTCTTCTTTTCTTCCACCACTGAACGAACCCACCTGGAATGCGAATTCGATTTGCAGAAAGAAAAAAAAGGTCGAAATAATTATGATACATAGCTAAGTATTTTTTACTATAAAGATGTCTAGAGACATTTGTTTTCGCTGATGCTTCAAAATTTGGGGAAAATGCGACACAACATTATCATTAAAAAATTTGCAAGCATAGCCACTTCCTTATTAGGGGGATGCTTCTCAATTTAAGATGCAACAGTTTCCCATGCTTTCAGCATTTCTCTTATTTCGCCAGAAGATAGTTGCTTTTCTGTTACCTCCTCCTCCTCCTCATCTGACAAACTTTCCTCCAAAACTTCTTGCTGTGAAACACAATGCAACACTCCATAAGCTCTTCGGTGGTCAGCTCTTGACTGTGCTTTTCCACAAGCTCTTCGATATCACTGTTATCCACCTACAATCCCATTATAGTGGCCAAAGACACAATCTCGTTGACTACAGGTTCCACAGGTACTGTCTCAAACCCTCTCAAAGTCACATTCGACAACGCTCTCTGGCCAAAGCTTCTTCCAAGCAGAAGTTATGGTTCTCTTGGTAACCCCTTCCCACGCCTTGTCGATCTTCTTTATGCAGGCAACGATGTGGAAGTGATTTTTCCAAAACTCTTAGAGAGTGAGGTTGGTCCCTTTAGTCACCTGAAAACAATGCTCGAAGAGTGCTTTAGTGTAGAGCTTCTTAAATTTAGAAATAACTTGCTGGTCCATTGGCTGGAGTAACGGGGTGGTGTTGGGAGGCAGAAACTGGATCCTGATGAACTTAAATTCTTCAGGGAGGTCATCTTGTACATATATCACAATATAAAACAAGTTTGAGAAAATGTGTGATCACAAGTGACACTACGATGTTACTGGAACAAGTGCACTGGAACACAAACTGATGTAACAAGCGCACAATCCGGGACTTTCCCTCTCCTCGCCACTCATTATGCGAAACATCGCTTGTTAAGCAAGTCATTCTTTTACAATTTGTTTTGCTCGTTATGCAAATTACTCGTTATTAGAGGTGCTCGTTAAGTGAAGTTCTACTGTATTTGGTTTCCCTCCAAGTTCTGTAACTTACCAGAGCTCCCTCTAGACATGTAGCATAGTTATATCCCCTGCCCATAACCAACAGAGATCTTTGTGAGTACATCTCTTTGGCCAGATTTTTTATTTTCTCATCTAAAGACAGCACTGTTTTGATTTGATCTGCAATAGATTTAAAAACCAAAAAATTAAAAATAATATTTACTGTTATATACTACACTAAAATCACATTAGTATGAACTCACATAAGATTAGCACTGTTAACATGATTACAATTTTGGTCCCCTCAGCGATTATCCTGTTGGCAAAATTTTCTTATCTCAAATTCTTGACATTTTTGTTTCCATCTGGAATTTAGTTTTAAAAAGTTTTACCATACTTTAGCAGTTCTCAACCTGCCAGTCGTGACCCTTTTTTGGGTCAAAAGACCCTTTCACAGGGGTCACCTCAAACCATCAGAAAACATATATTCGTTTAAGTTATGAAGGGAAATAATTGTCTGGGGGTCGCCACAACCTGAGGGAACTGTACTAAAGGGTTGCGGCATTAGGAAGGTTGAGAGCAATTGTCATACATGAAAACTTGTTTAATGATAATATTATTAAGAATAGTAAAATTTATGGTGCTTTCTTCATGTCCTACCACAAACAGGGAAAATCCACAGGTCACGGGGCAGTCAAATATTTTAGGGGGTGGTAGATTGGCTGAATGCAGTCGTGGGACCTAGGCTGCATGCAGTCGTTGTACCTAGGCTGCACTCTCTCATGGGACCTAGGCTGCATGCAGTCGTGGGACCTAGGCTGCATGCAGTCGTGGGACCTAGGCTGCACTCTCTCATGGGACCTAGGCTGCATGCAGTCGTGCGACCTAGGCTGCACTCTCTCATAGGACCTAGGCTGCATGCAGTCATGGGACCTAGGCTGCAAGCAGTTGTGCAAAAAGCATCTGTCATGCTTAACAATATATGGAACTGGACAAAAAACCAACAAAGGAAGAAGATATAGATGGCTTGAACTTATTTATAGAATACCTCATAACACTTTGGCCAGGACCACCACAGATACAAAAAAATAGATGTGGAAAACCTAAGAAAATCTGGAAAAGGACAGCAGAAAGGAAAATTGAAGAATGAAAAATGACAAGGGATACCTTAGGCAGGAAAACAGCAGACCAGCAGCAATGAAGATCACTGTGTGTCAACAGCGACATGACGAGAATATAAGTGTACATCAGACTACTCTAGAAGAACAATCAAACAACTCTAGAAGAATAATCAAACAACTTCAGCTCCCCCCAAAAATGTATAGAATAACAATCAAATAACTACAGATAAATAAATAAACATCTCTAGTAGAGCCATCAAACTAGCAGAATATTCAAATAATTATAGAATAGCAATCAAACAACACTAGAAAAATAATCTAACAACTCTAGCACAACAAGCAAATAATTCTAGAATAACAATTACATAGGTTATGTGCGTATCCTTTAAAGGACGTTGCAGAATCAACCCCAACAGCCCCTGGCTGTTGAGTGGTTTTTCTAGGCAAATTTTCACCCAGTAGTTTGCCACTGCTTTCTGGACGCTCGACTTTCTTGATACCACTGTTGAAACCAACACAAGGTGCATGGCCCGTAACTGGGATCGAACCCGGCATCCCGGCGCTACGAAGCGTTCGCATCGGCTTAGCCACAAAGCCAACAACAATTACATAACTATAGAAATTTTTTTTTTTGAAATTAAAAAAAAAAATACAATTCTTGTAGAGCAATTCAATCAAATAATTCTAGAAGAGCAAAGAAACAAATCTAGAAGAATCATAAAACCCTAGAATAACAATCAAACAACTAGTTTAGCAAATCAAACTAGAACAACAATCAAACAACTCTAGCAAAACAATCATTCAAATCAAAAAGAACAATTAACAAATTCAAAAGAACAATCAAAGAACTCTAGCAGAACAATAAAAAACTCTAGCAGAACAATCAAATCCAAAAGAACAATCAACAAATTCTAGCAGAACAATCAAACAGTGCCAGAAAAACAATCCGACTACTTGAGTAGACAGTAAATCAACTCTAAAGAACAACCTAACAACTGCAGAAAAGCAATCAAACAGCTCTAGATAAACAATCAAACAACTATGCAAAAACAATCAAACAACTCTAGAGAAACAATCAAACAACCTGAGAAGTATAATCAAACAGCTCTAGATAAACAATCAAACAACTATGCAAAAACAATCAAACAACTATGCAAAAACAATCAAACAACTATGCAAAAACAATCAAACAACTATGCAAAAACAATCAAACAACTCTAGAGAAACAATCAAACAACCTGAGAAGTATAATCAAACAGCTCTAGATAAACAATCAAACAACTATGCAAAAACAATCAAACAACTCTAGAGAAACAATCAAACAACCTGAGAAGTATAATCAAACAGCTCTAGATAAACAATCAAACCACTCTAGAACCAAAAAGCTCAATGAAGCCAAAGGAAAATATATAATTGTTTGATTATTGATTGTCTGATTAGTCTGTTGTTTTTTCCTTTGATGAAGACTGCTCGAAACATTCGTGAGCACCTACCTTTTTTCCTTCCCTCCATTAAGCTTTTATCATAGTTTTGTGTTTAGTCACTTAATAATATCAGCTTGACAACACTAATTTCTATGTATATCAACAAGTTCTAATTACCCGGCAACTGCTTGAGCCCAGCAATAATCTCCCTCCTTCTGGCCTGCATGGAGATCCTGTCCTCACTCATCACAAGAGCAAACAAAATCAGAGACACAAACTGGCTGGTGTAAGCCTGAAAAATCAAACATGGCAGACAGTGTAGCTTTCATTTCCATGTGAGAATTAAAAGTGCAAACAATTACATCACTTTTTTCCCCAAAACCAATCAGGATATCTCTGTCTTGAAATAAAATAAATGTTAATACTTCTTCTTCTTCTTCTTTGTGTTCGGTTTGATTTGCACAGATCAGACCATCCGGTAGGTTGCCTCTATGAACTCGCATGTCAGCAACAGGTGCTTCATGGTTCCCCATAGCTTGCTCTGCACACTTTGCTTTTGAGGCCACGTGTCTTTTCGCAGTTGTAGGTAGAGTGGGCAGATCTGCAGAATCTGCTCAGGTGTTTGTGGTCATGTTTGACAGGCACACTGTGAGGACTCTACAATCTTTATTTTATGCTGGTGGTAGTTGAGTCTGCAGTGTCCTGTTTGTGGACGAAATATTGTTGCTTGTTGCTTTCTCTGCTGATGGAGTCTTTTGGATGTTTACTGTCAGTTTAAAGTTAGGCAGCTGGCAAAAAACTAAGACAGACCAGTGTTCTGAAGTGGGTAGTCTTCAGCGAAAGATTGTAGTTTATTTTTGTCCTCGGAGCTGGTGAACGGATCAGTTCATGTGTATATTTTGTTCTCACTGAGAATTTAAGGGGTTTGCTATTTAAAATCATACAGACACTGTACATCCACAAGGAACAACATTCAAAATTATAACCTGAACATCATGAAACAAAATGTCTGATTTAAATTACCAGCGAAATATACAAGGTTTCTTGCACAAAGACATGCACTTATTGACCCCATAAACTAGCTACTCATTCAACAACACTTAAACTTAATTTAAAAAGGGTTTTTGAAGGTGAGAGAAGATTGACATGCACCGGGTTTTATTCTGTATGACTGTCTCTCTCGAAAGAGTGACTGGTCACTCATCAAGAACATTGCACAAAGCACGACATCTGTACTTCCTGCAAGACCCTCTGGAGTCTTAGATACATATATTCTATCAAACCAAATCAGAACTCATGACCTTCAAAGTGCAAGGCAACTTGCTTAACTACTTACCTTTGTGCTGGCCACTCCAATTTCAGGCCCTGCATTAATATGTACTCCACAGTTAGATTCCCGAGATATGCTTGAACCTACAACATTAGTCACTCCCACGATCAAGGCACCTCGCTGCTTACAGTACCTCAAGGCCAGAAGGGTATCAGCTGTCTCTCCTGAACAGACAGAGACAAGAAAACAATGGACTGGTTATAAATATCTTCAGTTCAGACAGAAGACAACATGGGTACATTTAAGATATATATTTTTCATTCACACAAACACACACACACACACAAATCATCATCATCATGCAGTAAGTCCTTCAATGAAAGGATTTTATCTTGGTCCGCCAATGAGAACCAACTTCATGTATAACTAATTATTGCTCATGTAGTTCAAAGGTAATGATGATAATACAGAGCCACTCAAATGCACTTATGCATTTATTTATACTATCAAGTACATGTTAATTAGACACTGTGGAATTGAGATGTCTGAGAAGGGCTGCAGGAGTGACCAGAAGAGATAAAATCAGAAATGATGTCACAACAGAAAAAGTTGGGGCAGAACCAATTCTAAATTACATACAAAGACAGTAAATCAAATGGTTTGCCCACTTAGAATGTTTTGTGATGCCATACAATACAAGACATACACCAAAAGAGGAGAAGGATGTTGAGCACAAGGCAGACCAAGAAAAATATGGAAAGATAACATCAGAGAAACTCTACAACAGCATGATCGGTATCGGTATACATACATGGAGGCTGTCGGTCCTTTTCAGGGCCCTCCCACACCACCACCCCAAGATGACCTTTTTTAGGGTCCCTGTTTAAACCAAAATTTACAAGTCGCCGAGTGAATTACACAGACAGTGAACTTCATACCAGAGACAGCACTGCAGATACAGATAATCTATTTAGTGTGGATTAAAGAAGAAGAGAACAAACCCTTATCCTAACCACACATAATAAAGAACATAATTCTGGGAACTCCCTACCAAATCTCGCAGCCCCTGAGGTAGGGTGAAAAGTGGAGAAGAAACGCAAAATGTGTCAATGGTAGAGGTGGCCAGAAGAGCAAGAAGCAAAACTTTAAATCTCCCTTGATGCCTAAAGTGGTAAAAGAGAATGCTAAGAAGAAGGAGAAGAAGTACACATTACAGTTCGCTTGACAGTAACCATACTCTTTCACAGGATGCAGAGGTTCTAAACCAAACGTGGCAGTGCATCAGAACCAGGGCTCATACTGGACAAAACCTACCTGCACCTGTTCATGGTCATCCTAGAAACTGTCCCCCAACTAGGATCCTTGACAAAATAGACAGGGTCATTTTATTTCTTTAAAGTCTGAGTGCATCTGCCTAAGAGGCAACGAAGCAACACTTATTATTAAGTGCAAAATACAAATTTTCTTGATAGCAAACGGTGCCATACGCCTGTGTGTCACCGGGGCCCTCACGGGAAGCAAAGAATAGTGACACTGCACCCTACCAGGCATGTCGTAAGAGGTGACTAAGGGTAGGGTTGGGCTTGAGGTTGGCTACCTCATCCTGTAAAAACCATAGCCACAAAAACCAACCAACCATGGATAAGTCAAAAAGAGAAGCAAATAAAATCCAGCCAACCAAGATGAGGGGAGGCTCTTCAAATAGAAGAAGTATGACACGGTGTGGAGAAAGCCGTAAGGAGTCCGGATTGTTGACTTACCTCCTCTCAGCTAGGAAAACCTCCAGAATTGGCACCTGGAATGTTAGAACTCTCTATGATATAGGGAGAACAATGGAAGTAGCAAAGGAAATGAAACATTATAGAATTAGTATTTTAGGGTTATGTGAAACTAGATGGACTGGGACAGGGAAAAGTATTCTTAATTC
The DNA here is from genome assembly GCA_905116865.2 of Candidula unifasciata. NCBI lineage: Eukaryota > Metazoa > Mollusca > Gastropoda > Stylommatophora > Geomitridae > Candidula > Candidula unifasciata. The sequence goes on from CAJHNH020001136.1 coordinate 644,939, forward strand.
AGGAGAAACTATTCTGTTCTCAGGACACACAGAGGAAAATTCGCCGCACAGTAAAGGAGTGGCCCTGATGCTTTCAAAAGAAGCAGACAGGGCACTAATAGAATGGGAAGCTGTGAGTCCCAGAATAATAAGAGCATCTTTTAGAACAGTAAAACAGAAGGTGAACATGTCGATAATACAGTGTTATGCACCAACAAATGATAAAGATGCATCTGTTAAGGAAAGATTTTACATGCAGCTTCAAAATATTATAAATAATGAAAGAAAGGGCAACTTAAAAATTTTGATGGGTGACTTGAATGCTAAGATAGGATCAGACAACACAGGTTATGAAGAAATTATGGGGAGACATGGTCTAGGAGTAATGAATGAAAATGGAGAATTGTTCACAAATTTTTGTGCAGGTAACCAGTATGTTATTGGTGGAAGTATTTTTCCCCATAAAAGAATACACAAGGCAACATGGGAATCACCAGACCATAAGACAACTAATCAAATTGACCACATATGTATTAACAAAATGTTTAGATCATCCCTTTACGGTGTTAGGGCTTTCAGAGGTGCCGATGTATTTACTGACCATTTCCTGGTGATAAGTAAAATCAAGTTGAAACTAAAAAGATATATAACATCTTATAATCATAGAAACCAATATAATGTAGGCTTTCTCAGAGATAAAGAAATTAAGGAACAGTTCTCAGTTACGGTCTCTAATAAGTACCAGGTGTTGCAGCAGTTAGCTGAAGATATCAACACAGAAGTCTGCTGGGATCAGATCAAAGGAATCTGGAATGAATCTTGCGTAGAAGTTCTTGGCAAGAAAGAAAGGAAACATAAAGCATGAATAACACCAGAAACCATTAAACTGATTGAAGATAGGAAAAGTAAAAAGGCAGAATTAAACAATAGCAAAACTAGAGCTGCTAAAGCTAGAGCTCAGGAGAATTACACAGAAGCCAACAAGGAAGTTAGGAGGCATATAAGGGCAGATAAAGTGAAATATCTAAATGATCAAGCACAAGAAGCGGAGACAGCAGCAGCAAAAGGAAACCTCAGAGAACTTTACAGTAACACAAGAAAATTAGTAGGTAAATATAGTCAGCCAACTGGATCAATCAAAAATAGTCAAGGAAAGGTACTTACTAACACTAAAGATCAAATGGACAGATGGGTTGAATATTTTGAAATGCTTCTAAATAGACCAGGCCCAGAGGTTCCCCCAGATATCCAGCCTTTAGAAATGGAACTGGATATCAACTGTGAGATACCATCCAAAGAGGAAATTAGAAAAGCTATAAATCTTCTTAAGGAAGGAAAGGCGTCAGGCCCAGATGGTATCCCAGCTGAAGCCATCAGGACCAACAAAAACACATCAACAGAATTGCTACATAGATTATTCAGTAAAGTCTGGGAGACCGAAGAAATACCAGCAGACTGGAGAGAAGGATATCTTGTGAAACTGCCCAAAAAAGGTGATCTACAGGAGTGTGAAAACTATAGAGGAATTATGTTGCTGTCAGTTCCTGGAAAAATATTAAGTAGAATTATTCTGGAAAGATTAAAAGATGCTATTGATAAAATGCTAAGAGATGAGCAGGCAGGTTTTCGGTCAAACAGATCCTGTACTGATCAGATAGCCACATGATGTATTATTATAATAGAGCAAAGCATTGAACTGAACTCACCACTTTACATTGGATTTATAGACTATGAAAAAGCATTTGACAGCATTGATAGGGAATCTCTCTGGAAATTGATGGTGCACTATGGAATCCCACAGAAAATTATCAACTTAGTAAAGGCAACATATAAAGACATGAAATGTCGAGTTCTTCATGAGGGAAAGCTAACAGATGCATTTGAAATAAAAACAGGTGTGCGACAGGGATGTCTTTTGTCGCCTCTCCTATTTTTACTGGCTATAGACTGGACTATGAAAACAGTAACTGCTAACACCAAGAATGGAATTCAGTGGACCCCTACAAAACAGCTTGATGACAGGACTTCGCTGATGATATTGCCCTTCTGTCCCATTCACGGAATCAGATACAAGATAAATTAAATATACTTAATGCGAGATCACAGGAGCTTGGTCTGAAAATCCATAAAGGAAAGACAAAGATAATGAGAATAAATCAGGCAAATAGTAATGTGGTTTCTCTTAATGGCACCCCACTCCAAGATGTGGAGTCGTACACCTATTTAGGCAGTAATGTAGATAAAGATGGAGGAACTGATAGAGATATTAAAATAAGAATACAAAAGGCAAGAGGGGCTTTCATAGCACTAGGGAATTTGTGGAGGTCAAAAGAAATTAAAAGAAATACTAAACTAAAAATTTTTAATTCTAATGTCAAATCAGTACTATTGTATGGGGCGGAAACATGGAACAACGAAGGCAATTACTAATAAATTACAGACATTCATTAACTGGTGCCTGCGCAGAATAGAGGGAATAAAATGGTATGATAGAATAACTAATGTAGAACTTTGGGAGAGAACTAAACAGGCTCCAGTGGATCAGCAGGTGAGGAAAAGACGCTGGCGTTGGATAGGGCACACACTGAGAAAACAGGAGAACAGCATAACTAGAATGTCTTTGCATTGGAACCCACAGGGGCATAGGAATAAAGGAAGGCCAAAAAACACATGGAGAAGAGAGCTGGAGAATGAGGTTAGAAAGATTGGGAGGACATAGGGAGAGCTCCATGTAATGGCGAAGGATAGAACGACTTGGCGTGAGTTGGTTGAGGACCTATGCTCCATTGGGGGATAGAAAGGCAGAAGAAGAAACGGTGCCATTGGAAGTGGATGGCTTCGCTTGCTGCTGAAGATGGGGACGCAGCGCTTGGAAGTGTCCTAAGTGTTATGATGTCGGTTCTTAATTCAATATTCAACCAACAGTCTGCAGATAAATGAGCCAGATCTGTAAGACTATGTCTATGCAACACTTAAGTCCCGGAAAAAGACCAAAGTTTAGAAGTGGATGAATAACCAGAACTTTCTGCAGGAGTTTACAGCTTGTGAACATAAAGTTACAGCTGGTGAACATAAAGTTACAGCTGGTGAACATAAAGTTACAGCTGGTGAACATAAAGTTACAGCTGGTGAACATAAAGAAGAAGAAGAAAATGATTCTCTTTCATTAGTTTCTAGAGAAAAGTGATATTTAACAAATAAAACCACCCATACACACACACAAACTATACAACAGTAAAACCTACTGACCTGACTGGCTGATGAAGAAGACGACATCATCCCTAAATATGGGCGTGTTTCTGTCCAGGAAGTCACTCGCCAGCTCCACCATTACTGGCAATTCTGTTAACTCTTCAAGCAGCTGCCGTGTCTACAAGAGAGAATATAAAATCATCATTATCATGTGCCATGCCAATAAGTGTCAGATGTCATGTTTTCGCCATCTCACATGATCACCAGAATCAGGGATTTTCTTGTCTTGCCCCATCCACATGGCCATGCCATTAAGATATTTTTCACCTTGCCTTCTGCCTGCTCATTTCCCATCAATCTTGCCGGTTATTACCGAGGGAGTATACAAATGTTAATAGCTAAACAATGAATGTCAGACACAGCTCTTTCCATGTGGGTTCCAGGGCCCCATTGTTGGGGAAAACAAGAATAGACCCTCTGCCTCCCAACAAGCACTTAGTAGGAGTTTGAAGTCGGAATGCATCTGCCCAAGCGGGAAGGAACAACCAAGTGCACACAAATAAGCCAGTAAAATAGATGCACATGTAAAACTCAGGCCCTGGCACAAAGACCAACTGGATTGATGTACAACCAGGCCTTTCTAACAGAGCTTACAGCCAGTAAACAAAGAAGAAGATACAGCTCACAACAAATTTTTTTTTTTTTAACGGAGCTCAGCAGTAGCTTTGTGCATATACTTTGTTAGGGAATTGTACATGGTGATGCTCAAATCTCTTCCATGGTGTGACTCTCATACACTGTCTGAAAGTCAAGAGAACAGTAATTTTTTTAACATCTTGCCATAGAAAGTGAACCAAGGTACACCCATAAATGTGAAACACATAATAACTGTTAAACTAAAAACTGCAGAGAACACTTCTATTAATGTGAAATGTGTGATGATGATGTAATTTTCTGCATTTCTAAGTCTCTGAGATGCAGAGTGGCTAAAATTATTTTCCTTATGAATAGCACAGAAATTAGTGCAGATTTTAATTTAGAGATTTTTGTTTATTTAGAAACTTTGAATATAATGAAATTAGAAAACAATATACAACTATGAGAAAGAAGCATGTGGTGAGAAGGGTGCAGAGCGGTTATAATTATTTTCCTTATGAATAGCACACAAATTAGTGCAGATTTTAATTTAGAGATTTTTATATTTATAAACCTGTAATATAATGAAATTAGAAAACAATATATAACTATGAAAAAGAAGCATGTGGTGAGAAGGGAGGCATTAAAGACACACTCTCCTTTCAACGAAAAATACTTACAGCAACTGCGCTGTGGTAACTAGTACCACATGCTATGAAAATTAAGCGACGACAGCGTCTAATCTCTCCCATATAATCTGTAATGCCTCCTAGAATCACTTCCTGTGTGTCAAAGTTCACACGGCCCCTCATAGTGTTGAATACTGACTCTGGCTGCTCGAATATCTCCTTCTGCATAAATGAGCTGAAGTTGCCTGGTAGGACAATTTTTATTTTAATGGTTTGAAATCTGCAAAAACTGATTTGTTCTAGTTTGGTATGCAGATTCTTACTAATATGGGTAAAAAAGAGGATCATGGGTTAATGCCAAGCAAAGTAAAAGAATATCTATTATGGGGGGGGGGGGGGGGGGGGGGGGGAAGGGGGGGGGGGGGGACATAGCCCCTTCTGCAAATTTTCTATTTGGCGAGCACAAAGTAGACCAAGAGCTCCCGTAAATTACTTGCCGCTAAGCCCCAAATTTTGTTGTTGTTGGGGGAAGTTGGGGGGCCCTCGAGGTGCTGTCTGAACATCCGGGTTCTGTAAGGGCAGCAAACAATGGTAACACTGAAACCTTCCATGCTTTTTCTATTAGATGACTTTGGGTTTGTACTTTATCAAGGGGATGAAAAGCAGAAGAAAGAAGAGGAGCAGGGATAGACAGAAAAAAATAAAGATGGAGGTTGAAAAAAAGCAGAAGAAAAATAAAATCAAACCAAATATGAAAAAGACTACAAAATGCTAGGTGTGAGTTGGGTGAGGTGCTATGCTCCATCTGGAGACAAAAGAAGACACTAGCAATGGTACAAAAATACTGTAATGCTAGTAATTATGTCATTGCTCAACTTCATTCTTTCTGGATGACCAGTGCATCCAGACCTGTTTGATTTCACATTTGGCCACACTAAGTTGTGTATTAAAGTATTAAACAACTGAAAACCAAAATAGTGAAAAAAGTTGACAATAAATGATTTAAGTACAAATAAACAGATGACTCAAGATACAACATAGCTGTATGTATAGTGAAATTTCAAGAAAGAAAGTGTAGAGATATAATTGGATTGTCATCAGTAGCAGGACCAAATGGAACATCACGTCCATCCTGGCCAGCTGGAGACAGACTCTGCTCCTTGCTAATTCCCTTGAATCATCTTTGTTCAGACCTAAAGTGCCTCTAATGTCTTGTGTCCATCTACAATGTGCTAGTGGTCTTTGCAGCATCTTCTAGAAACCATGTCCACCATTATCTTTCTTTCTCAACTACTGTGGTATTTGTTGTTGTTTGTGTTCAAAGGCTGTAAACTGGTGGAAAGTCCTGGTTGTTCATCCATGTGTGGAATTTCTTCTAGAACTTGAATTTTGTGTGTGCCTCCATTTGTGCAGTTTGTTCTTTCCTTGCCTATTAAGCATATGCACTATGAACTTCAACGGAAATGTCAATCCTGTCTCTAGGATGACTGTCGCCAATCAGAACCTTTTGTTGTCATGTAGTAGAACTCTCAATCGAAATGTCAGAACCTTTGTCACTTAGTTACGGGTTTTACTACTGTCGTATGGAGTGGAAATATGGAGAACAACTAAGGCCGTTACTAATAAACTACAAACATTCATTAACTGGTGCCTGCACAGAACAAAGGGCATTAAATGGTGTAATAGAATCACTAATGTTGAGCTTTGGGAGTAAACTAAACAAGTTCCAGTGGACCAAGAGGTGAAGAAAAGATGCTAGCGGTGGTGCTGAGAAAACCTGAGAACAATATAACTAGAATGTCTTTGCACTGGAACCCACATGAGTATAGAAATAAAGGAAGACACACAAAAAAAAAACACAGAGAAAGAATCTGGAGAGTGAAGTTAAAAAGATGGGGAGGATATTGGGGACAGCTGCATGCGATAGCGAAGGACAGAACGACTTAGCGTGAGTTGGTTGACGGCCTATGCTCCATTCGGGGTTAGAAAGGCACAAGAAGAAGAGGTCTGACCCATGAACCTTGCTTACTAAACAATGAGTCCTCTACAGATGCTGCCAATTATGCTTTTGGGGTGGACTGATGAGTGCCAGAGGTTGTCCAGACACTGCTTCACTGGGAACCACCACTGACTCACTGAGGTTGCTGAGAAAGGTGGAGACAGGCATACTTCGTGCAAGCCTCACTTCAGAGGTCCCGAGTTGTTAGCATCCTTTGGATATTTTTCTCCAGGTCACGCCGGTGTGTTGGGAAATGAGCGGATAGACTGGCGGGTTCTGCACCACTTGGTGGTGAACTGATATATGACAAGCCAAATTTTGTGAGGGCCCTTTGGGAGCGAGTGAACAGTGCCGAGGAACAGATAGATCATTATGGTCTGAGGAGAATGGCACTGCGAGGAGTTACAAAAGGATCTGGCTGACGCTCAACACTCGGGGGAGGGGCGAGACGGATATACAGTCAGAATGTAACTGGTGCCATCGGAATTTTAACTCTTCGCTTGCTGTTGAAGAAGGGGACAGAGCGCTTCTGGGAGTGTCCCGAGTGCTGTGATGTCGATTCTTAATTCAACATTCAACATTTGGGAACCACTAGCTCCAAGATGCCCTGCTATCTCTGATTAGACAAACATAGGTCATTATCTGAGGTGCATAACAAGGATGTGTGGCAGGAGTCTTGCATGAGGGTCTGTAAAACCAGCTCACTGCAGCATTTAACTAAGCCGTACCAAAATTCTCTTACTGAGATCTGATCCTGTTTATAAGTAAGTTTTCTTGGATGATTAGATTTTGTAGAAAGTCAGTAATTTATTTATTCCCTAACTACCTGCCACTGCTGTAGCACTGCTCCTAACTACCTGTGTAATCCAACATAACTGCCAACAGTCATCAGCTGTGACCCAAACTCTAACCTTTCATGATCTGTTCAATCTCCATTTTGAGAGTGCACACCTCCCTGTGGGTGCTCTCATCCAGTGACCGGGACACCCGATGGATGTTGAGCACACCTTCATGAATTGATGCCACATCATTCTCCTCCAGAAATATCACCTGGTTAGTATGCTCGATGAAAGCACTGGAACAAGTCAAACGTACAGCAATTACTGATTCAGTAGTATACCAATATGTATGTACATGATAAGGAGAAGCCATCACATTATCTTTTCAAGAATAAGTCTTTGTGCAGGCCATAAACCTGGCAGGGAGAAGTGACATGTTCTGAGGTTTCATACCAGGAAAGCATTTTTTTTTATGGACACTACATAAAGCATCTTTACATACAATGGTAAAATAGACATAGAGATAGAAATGAGAATCCAACAAGCCAACAATGTCACTACCAACTTGCTCTAATTTTAAAACACCCTGCTATCACAGTAGAAACAAAAAGACAAATTATAAATACAATATTTATACCGATTTTAGGTTACCAGTGTCAGACTTGGACACTGACAAAGAACATGAGCGAAAACTAACCACCTGCGAGATGAGATGTTTGAGAATTGATGTGAATAAAACCAGAAGAGACTGAATGAGAAACGAGGCGATCACAAGAACTGTTGAAACAACACCCATCGTAAAATTTATTGAGAAACAAAGAATGAAATGGTCTGGCCATCTAATGAGAATGAAACCAATGATGCCAGCAGCAAGAGCGTACAACCTGAAAATCGAAAAAAACCAAGAGGCAGGGGAAGACCGAGAAGAAGATGGATTGAAGGAGTCACTGACACCTTGAGACAGCATAACATCACAGCACATCAAGAGACTGAGCATGAAACTGGCTGAACAGTTAAGAATGTTAACTCTCGCACATTTGAATTCTCAGACACAGGTTTCAATTCTCTCCAAGTCAATTTTTTTCTCTGTGTGTGTGGGGGGAGGGGTGGGGGGTAAAAAAAGGCAAAGTTTGTAGTGGGGGGGTTTTAGAAAAGTAAACAGTTTGTATGACTGCACAGTTTGTGGTGACTACACAGTTTGTGGTGACCGCACAGTTTGTGGTGACCACACAGTTTGTGGTGACCGCACAGTTTGTGGTGACTGCAGTTTGTGGTGACTGCACAGTTTGTGGTGACTACACTAGCCATGCAACTCTAAATCCTCAGGCTCACAAACACCCGCTGACACAGCAAAAGTGGTAAATACAAGCAGTTATAGCAGTGGAAGGCATTGTGCCTTGAAGAACAGCTGACCATCACAGGATACTGAAGACATCTTGAGAATGTTGAATGTTGAATTAAGAATCGACATCACAGCACTCGGGACAATAACAAAGGTGCTCTGTCCCCTTCTTCAGCTTGTGAAGAATTCCAGTTCGGATGGTGCCAGTAACCGCCTGATTGTATATCTGTCTCATCCTTCCCCTGAGTGTTGAGCGTCGGTCAGATCCCCTTGTGACTCCTCACAGTGCCATTCTCCTTAGACTGTAATGATCTATCTGCACCTTGGCACTGTTCACTCGCTCCCAAAGGGCTCTCACAATAGCTAACTTGTGGACCATGAAGAAGAAAAATAAATGATATTTTACCAATCCTGAACATCGACGATAACTGGCACATGAAAGCATAATGTCTCGGAAGTTAAAATACCTTGGCGATATCAAATGCCTCAGTGGTTTTCAAAGTACAATAATGGTAGGCATGTTTTCTGATTGAAGATGATAAAAGGGGGAGAAGGGGGGGGGGGGGGGGGTGTTGGAAGCAACTAGCATGATGATGGACACGGCAGACTTAAGATACTCTTGGCATCATAATGAATCATGCAGGAATATTGCCAAATGACAAACTAAGCAGTGTTTTGATTGCAAACTCAGCAAAGGACCTGCTGCATAATTATGGTGATAGTATAAAAATTAAATAAAGTAGTAGGAAGTAATAAAGTATTGTCATTACACATTCTTGGCATCAGAAACAAAACAAAACAGCACACATACCTGGCATCAGATGCAAAAAAGTATTCTATTTCTTTGTGAGGACCTACTGGGTGGTACTCTGTGTCTTCCTTTCTGCTTAGGCTGCTATTGCCAAATAGGCCACGATGATCTGAACAAATTTAATTTCTAATTTTAATTCAGTAATATTTTTTTAAAGAAGATATTTCAAACCTGAAGAAGAGCAGAAGAAGAAGAAGGATTAAAATGTAAACGAGGCAATTAATTTATTACATATTTTTAAAAATAAAAGATTTAATTTCCAAATTCTAGTTTTCTAAAGATACACATAATAACTGAATTAACAGACACACCATTTATGTGCCTCCACTTTGATGACAGAGATGCTTGTCAGTTCCAAAGATCACAAGAATTGTGCCAATGGAAACTTTGGTACTGGTAGGCTCGCCATGATACAGTCTTTGGCAGGCTTCTGAACCAGCTACATACACAAATTGTGATTGTAACTGACTCACAAAGCTTGTTAGGGTAGTTAGTGTTCTTCAGATATTTCCTCCAGCTAGGCAGGAGTGTTGAGAAATGAACAACCAGACAGACTGGCTGGTTCTGGCCCTATGGGTGGTGAACTTATGTATGACAAGCTAGATGTGGTAAAGGTAGCAAATGAACAATGTGGAGGCATGGATGGATCATTATTGTCTGGAGAGAATGGTACAACTAGGACTGACCAGGGGATTTAGTCGACACTTTTCACTCAGAGGCAAGATGGACATACTATCAAACTGCTACTGGCACCATCAGAACTGGAACTCTTTGCTGGCTGCTGCAGATGAAGATGGAGCACTTATGTGAATGTCAGGAGTTATGTCAGTTCTCAGCTTTTATAAAAAAAATATCTCCAACTTTAGGTGAAGAATGGATAAATCAAGACTTCCTTACCAAGCCCTCATTTGGACACCACAGGGGAAAAGATCTCGTGGAAGACCAAGGGAAACCCTACGTAGAACTATCATCAGGGAAGGCTCGCTCATGGGCCACTCAAACATCCAAGACCTACAACGGATTGCAACGAACCGTCATGCATGGAGAGTCATGACCTCTGCCCTATGTGCCGCACTCGACACAAGAGGAAAGACTAACTAGGTGAAGGGATAGGAGCCAGCCAAAGACACAAACCTGCTACCTTGCAGGTAGTGCAGAGTTCAAATACTGATGGTACCGGTAACAGTCTGGTTATATGTCCATCTTGCCCTTCCTCTGAGTTACACTGGTTACACCCAGGTGCCTCATTCTCTCCAGGCCATAATAATCTTCTTTCTCTACTAATTTGTTGCTTGTTTCCACAGGGCCTTGACCACATCTGCCTTGTCATGTATCAATTCACCACCCAGTGGTGCGGATCCAGCCAATCTTTATTCACTGATTGAATAGTTTGGTAATCTAGTAAGAATACAGTCAGAACAACTACCACTGCAGCCAATCTGACTCTCTGTTCATTACCCACTACACTGGCATGGCCTGGAGAAAAGATCCAGTATGCTCACTATGATCTCAAGATGGCATAGCAATAAAGAAATACTGCATGACTTCTTGCAGAGAATTCGATATAATTAACTGATCTACGACCCTCTTGCCCAGTGGTTTTATAGGTGAATGATGAGAATACTAAGAACAGATAAAAAGAGTAATAAAGATGTCTTGAAAGAAATTAACTTACACTGAGTTGTTGTTGAAATATCCAGAAACCACGAGTTGTTAACCCTTAGGCTCGGTATTATGGATATCGCAACCCTTCGGCCTTGATTCCATGATAGGTACCGTAAATCTGGGAGAAAATGTGGTTTTTCTGCCTACCCCTGGGAGTGAACCCGGACCACAAGGAGTTCGTCACCCGGTCACCGCGCAGTCCAGTTTAGCCAACTACGCTAGAGAGCCGGGCAACATACACTGAGAAAGAGACAATCTACTTTATTTAATCTTCTCAGGAGAACCAGAAAACTAGATTATATCATGACAGTTGGAAAGTTAGAGGGGAAAAGAAGCAGAGAGAGACCAAAACAGAGGATGCTGGACAGTCTGACATTGTGGCATCTGTATCAGAAATGACTGAAATGACAGGAGACTGAAGGTTGTGGATATGCCTACCAATTCCATACAGCATGGACCATTAGTAGAAGAAGATGACCATTCTTTGCAAAGTTCCTTAACTCTAACCAGGTTTCTAATCTCCACAGTTTTTTCTCAGGCTGCCACTGACTGGCAGAGCTCTAATTTTTTTTTTTTACCTCTCGAGGTAAAAGATAATCCTGTAGCAATTACAGAACACCTTCATTAATACGAACTCGCTTAGGACAAACATTCGGTTAACAAGAAAACAATTTTGGCCCCAACAGGGATGAATTAGTCATAATAAATTTATTAGTCCCCAGTTAGCACACATTATTTTACCACAGATTCTTGATTTTTCAGTTCCCTGGAATTTGTACTAACAAGATTTTACTGTACCACCATTAAACCTTTGGAGACAGAACCTTTTTGGAGTTCAATCTTTCTCATTCTCCTTGTGGGATGCAATTTTTCATTATTCTGAAGCCCCACCCTGGCTGTTACCAGGGGGCGCAATATAAGCTTAATGGTTGAATGCCGTTTTCAGGATTTCTCCCCGGGTGAGCCTCATCCGCACAGTGGCACTTTCTGTCACCGGGTGTTTATCGCTCTGTGTGATGTCCTAGTAGAGTAAAATTTACTTACTTACTTTTGGAGTTTCAGTGCTAAAAAGACAGAGCCTACAGGAGGGGATTCTTTTAGTTTACACACACAAAATTATAAGAAATAAAGTGTTTAATTAACATACATAAAACTATGTATAATCGTGTAGGAAATTGAATGAGCTAACAGAATATTTATGAATCAAACTGAAATCTCATCATTTCTTCAAATTAACCATTCTGATTTGCATGATTTATGCAAGCATATTTTTAAACTAGGGAACACACATGACAAACCTGAAAAATTTGGGTGCATTTTTTGACATATGAAGCCTACATAAGTCCTAACACTCCTGTTTTGGGAAGTAAGGCCCATGGAGGCCCTTCAGACACTTCTGGCACATGGTTCTTCTCTTTGTTCCTGCATCTTGCTATACAAGACAGTCCTTTTTGCCATTGTTGGTAACCCCCACAAAAAATTATTGTCACATGGCAGAACATATTAAACTATCTCGAAAGCCATCACTGAACAGCCAATATGTGCAAGAAATGCTAGAAGCAAGCTTATTGGCTGGTACAAAAACCTGTCAGCCAATCCCAAGGATTGTATTATATAGATCAGCCCAGCCATATTTTTGGCTATTTTGTGTTGGGCCGATGGATTGGCAGCATCGTCTTCAAAGGGTTAAGGTACAAAACGTTAGGTCTGCATATATTTTAGGTCACATTATACCAGGTGGGATGGCCAGTTCCTTTCCAGTGACCTTTTCTTTCTAGATTATTCCCAGAAAAATTCTGAAAATTGTTTGACATCCATCATGTGACAAAGTCGACTTTACACTTGCATTTTTTTTTTGTGTGGACTGTGTACACAAAATTTAAAATTTTATATTGAAATCAATAATTTTTTTAAAGACAAATTGACATAACCCTGGCACCCCCCCCCCCCCCCCCCTTTTCCAATGTGCACTTCACTCTCACTCTTAAAAAAAGACAAACAATTATACAACTGTTATATTTACAAGTTCTCACCTTTTGCAAACATAACTTGGATGTTATCTGTACTCATTTTTGTTTTGCTCTTGACACCTATCAGAAGTGGGCTGCCTCGCCTTTAAAAATGTAATTTATTAATTAGATTAGTAAACAAATATGATAAATTATACACCAAAAAATTTTAAAGTTTATTTAAATTTCGAAAATGTAAAGGAAATACATTCAAAATAAATTTCTAGAAAATTATTTAAAACAGGGATATATATATATATATAAAATCATCATCATGTAGCAGGTCCTTTGCAGTATGTCTCATCACGGTAAGCCTGAAAGAAACTCGGTCTCGTATCAGCTATCCTACCTCGTGTACTTTCATTTTCAAGGTGTCACTTATATCCTGTGCCCATCTTGGTCAGTCCCTGCCACTCTTTCCTGGTACTATGCCTTCTGCTATTATTTTTTCCAATCCGCCATGGCGCTTGATATGGCCAAAATATTTCAGCTTCTGAAACAAGATGCTGTTTATTAGCCAATCTTCCTTGATGTTCAGATCTTTTAAAAGGTCAGTAATTTTTCTCTTCTTTTTCCATGGTATTTTATATACACATATATTATATCTATCCATATATATCAGCCCCAGTGGCTTAGGCATTCCGAATGTACCTCATAATCCTACAATGCATGATTTGATTCCAGTTACAGCCGATTTGGCAGCAGACTGCTTTGCACTGATTTTAGCGATGGTATGTAGTGTTAACTGCTCAGAAAGCAATGGCAAACTATATACTTATATAGAATAATGTATATATATATATATATATATATATATATATATATGTTCTCTCTACGACAGAAATCCAAGTCTGAGAAATATAAGCAGCACAGAGCAAGAGGAAGACCATGCAAAATACTTACAATGGTAACATGAAAAAATGCAAAAAGAATAAAGACTAACTTACATAATGCATTATAAAAAACATCAAGACAATCCCCCCCCCCACCCACACCCACCCTTTAGGTCCTTAACTAACTCACGCCAAGTCATTCTATCCTTCGCTATCACATGCAGCTCTCCACATGTCCTCCCCATCCTTTCAACCTCACACTCTAGCTCCCCTCATCATGAATCCCCGTAGGTTCCAGTGCACAGACACACTAGCTACACCACAACCAGGTCCTTTAATTAAATGTTGAATTAAGAATCGACATCACAGCACTCGCGACACCCCCATAAGCGCTCCATCCCCATCTTCAGCAGCAAGCGAAGAGTTAAAATTCCGATGGTACCAGTAACAGTCTGATTGTATATCCGTCTCACTCCTCCCCTGAGTGTCGAAAGTCGGCCAGATCCTCTTGTAACTCCTCGCAGTGCCATTCTCCTCAGACCGTAATGATCTATCTGTTCCTCGGCACTGTTCACTCACTCCCAAAGGGCTCTCACAACATCCAGCTTGTCATATATCAGTTCACCACCAAGTGGTGCAGAACCGGCCAGTCTATCCGCTTGCTCATTTCCCAACACACCGGCATGCCCAGCAGAAAATATCTAAAGGATGCTAACAACCCGGGACCTCGGAAGTGATGCTTGCCACTCAGCACAGAGCATACCTGTCTCCACCTTTATTAGCATGCTCTGTGAGTCAGTTACAATGACGACATGTGTGTACACCTGATTCTCAAGCCAGCGGAAGGCAGCAATGACTGCCTCCACCTTCATTCTCAAACTAGACGTTGCGATATCATATGCCAGGCTTTGTTGCGCCAAGCGACGTCCATTCGCCTTCGCTATGAACCCCCATGCACTTCATCTGCCACTCACCACAGAGCCATCTGTATATACAATCACATCACTTGGACGGTAATTGTCATGAATCATTTGTTGAACTTCTGATTCTGCAGCGCCAGCTGGCCAGTCCCTGCACTCACGTCCTAAAGTGATTAGAACCCTACACAAGCCTGAAACCTGATCGGACACTTTGACCCACTCCTCTCCTCGCCTCCAATTGTGTCTTCAGCTTGCACCATCCAATGTCTTTTCAGTCTGTGACCCTTAGCTCTATCCAGGGCTTCATGCAGGAGGTGCCTCTTGTCCGCAGCTTTTCTGAGATATGACTTTGCTTGCAGAACTTTGAGCCTATCTGCAATAGTAGGCAGTGCAAGTATATATCGCATACTTACTACCGGGGTATCTCTTGTACATCACAGAATCACCTGCATGGCTTCATTCTGTATGCTTTCAAGTTTCATCAGCTGACTCTTTGATATGGTAAGTATTCCAAGTCCATAATCTGTCACCGACAGGATCACATGCTGGAACACTGTGAACAACATTCTTTGTTCCATGTCCATAGCTGCCATCATCTTGAGAGCATTGAGTCCTTTTTGGTATTTCACTGCAACTGCATCCACGTGACCCGTGAAGAAGAGGCTTCTATCGAAAATGATACCCAGGTATCTCAGTTTGCTTTCTCTTTTGATGTTACTGATATGAACTGTGAGGTTTGGAACGCCATCTTTTACAATTCTATTGTCCAGAGAACACCACAAAACAGCTGCCTTTTCTGAGTTGATGACAGCACCATTTTCGACGCACCAGTCAGTCACTTTGTCCACAGTTGCTTGTAGCTCGTGAGCTATCCATCGCCTATCTCTCCCCTGCCTATATGCAACTACATCATCGCCAAATGTCAATATTCTTCCAACACCTGGTGATTCAAGTTCTGCAATCTTGCTTGTATTCACATTAATTTACACATGCTCTTTAATTAGACAGTGTTAACCATTCACATCTGTTCAGAAGAACAGGCAACATAACTATTCAGTAAGTGAACTTCTGTGATCAACAAGATCAGAATTAATGTATAGACCAAGCCAAAAGCATAAGAGAGATTGACTATTGTTATTGGTGGAAAAAAGAAATAACAGTCCCTGTGAACCCCCATATATGAGGCACACAAATGGGTGCTATTCTACAATTTTGACACTGCAAAGTACGAGAGAGTCAAGATGAGATGAATAAAATAAACCAACCTGGTAGCGACAATATCTCCCGGATAATGCTTGCTTATAACTGCAATAGCAAATGCTCCTTCCTGGGGGAAAAAAAGCAGCATTATTTTATTTCAACAAATGAAAAATAATTATCAATAAAAATAATCTGGTTATCAGATGCCCTTGTGCATTGTTGCGCACATAAAAAATCCCTTGGCAGTTGGAAATTGATTGGAAATTACTGTAGGTATGGTTATTTGGGTGGCAAACCTTCTGGAAGACTTAATTTCAACTCTTTCTATCTTGCACGCATTCCTTTCACCGTACCCTCTATCACCGTTTCCTTTCACCTAACAATCAAGCACAATTTCTATCCACCTTACCCATTAACATGCATTCCTTCAAGCTTACACTCCAAGAATAATTTTCTTACACCTTAACCTTTAACCTGGTTACTTCCACCTTACCCTTTAACCTGGTTACTTCCACCTTACCCTTAAACCTGGTTACTTCCACCTTACCCTCTAACATGTATTTCATCCAACTTACCAGCTGGCTTGGTTTCCTTCCACCTTACCCTTTAGCATGACCTCAAACTACCTTACCCCTAAGCATCCTTTCTTCCCAATCAAGCCTTCTACATGGTTTACTTCCACAGTACCCTTTATTATGTCTTCTTTCCACCTTATTCTTAAGTATATCTCCCTTCACTGGAAATTCAACCAATCATTAAAGTCTAAAAATGGCTTGGCATGAGTTAGTAGAAGGCCAATGCTCCACTGGAATATGAAGGACAGAAACAGAAAAAGAAGAAAAAAGAGAGGATAAGGAGAGGAGGAGGAGCATCAGAAGCAGCAGTATAAGGATAAGAAAAAGGAAAGAGAAGTAGTGGAGCAGCAGAGGAAGATGAAGAGCAATAAGGAGCAGAAGAAGAATACAAATAAGAAGAAAACCACCAGAGCACTAACCAACTGAGCAATGGTCATCTCTATCAGCTCCCTAAATTTGATCTTCTGCTCCTTGTGAGTATCATGCAAATGCTTGATCAGTTTCACCACCACTTCTGTATCGGTCTCTGTTTCAAAAACAAACCCTTTCTGTGTCTGTGAATAAAGGAAGAAGTTCCTGTTAACAACAAATACTACAAACTGAAAACAGATGGCACATGCAACAAAAGAAACAATTACATGCAGCAGGAGAGAGAAAGACAGAAAAAAGAGATATTCTGGAGTTAAGAGCAGATCTCTTTTTACCATCAAAAATGTAATCTAACAAAGGAACATATTTAAGAAATAAAAAATTAAAGATCAAATATCTTCCTGCTAATTTACGTTATGTACATTTCTCTTCTTCTTCTTCTTCTTCTTCTTAGTGTTCACCGGTTGTAAATGCTGGTGCAAAATTCTGGTTGTTATACCTCTTCTTGTTCCAGAACTGGAGTTTTGTGTGTGCAGATGAACAATGGAGAGTGACCTGAATGCCTCATCTCTGACATGGAAAACTGCACTGAAGATTGCACAAGACAGGAAAGCATGGAAACTCCTCTCTGAAGCCTCATGTGCCACTAGGCATAAAGAGAAATGATGATGATGATTTGTTTTACAGACTGGGCTTATTTTTATGCACACTGGTGGATCTTCACCTCTCAGGCAGATGTATTCTGACTCTGAAGGAAACACTAATAACAATTTTTTTTAAATGATATGCCTGTTGGAGGACAGTAAGTCTGATTTTTCTCCAATCAATTCTGATATAGATGATCCTCCATGCCGTGACGTCACACTGTCCAGCATCTTCTCTCTCTCTGACTCCCTCTGCTCCTCTTCAACTTTCCCACTGTCACGATGCACTTCAGTTTTCTCCTTATCATGACATGACCTAAGAATGTAGACTGTCTCCTTCTGATGTGGGCAATCAGTTCTCTGTGGGGGCTGCGTGGTCTCCAGACATGGTGCTTGCTTCGATTGCTAGAGGTTCGGGTTCAATCCCCGGTAAGATGTGGGATTTTTTTTCACGTGGACTTGGACTTCTAGTAGTTCCCCCTGGTCTCTGGGTAGTGAGATCGGACGTAGTTGGAAATCGAAAAAGTAGCCTAACGGCGCTACCCGGGCAAAGATTTGGAGTTTAAAATCTACCCAAAGTATTTCAGGATCCTAGCCGGTGCTACAGAGCCTGTGCTGAGCTTCTTCGGACTCAGACTTGAGTTAGAAGAAGAATAGAGCACTTATGGGTTACTACTCGGGTGCCATGATGTTGATCCGTTGTTCAAACCTCAAACCTGGTTTCTTTCAAAACAATTTCATTACTCTTTTTATCTGTCCAGGATTTTTTCATTTGTCTATACAACCACATATTTGCAGCTTCCAAATAATTTTTCACTAACCTACCAACTGTCCATGATTCACTTCCATATATCAAGACAAGATTTATATAGCTCGTCTTGTAATTTATTAGTAAATGTATTTTAGTTTTAATGTCAAATCGGTACTGTTGCATTGAGCTCACTCTTCTTCGCCTTCTTCTGCCTTCAGCTTTAATAGGACAGTTGGCACGCCACTTTGTTGTGGTTTGCAGCTCAGCAGTGATGCCTGCACCATTCCAGCTTAACACATTCAGTTTCAGCAAATTCTTGATAAGTTGAGAATTTGAAGTTTAAACAACGTATCAACATCATGACACATGTGTAGTTGAGTTGAGTTGAGGTTGAGTCAAGAATTGACATCACAGCGCTCGGGGCATTCCCATGATGCTCCGTCCTCATCTTCAGCAACCAGCGCAGTTCCAATACTGATGGTATCAGTCATCTGGTTATATGCCCGTCTTGCCTTTTCTCTGAGTGTACTGAGCGGGCCAGACCCTCTGGTCACACCCAGATGCCTCATTCTTTCCAGGACATAATAATCTTCTATCTCTACTGATTCCGTTGCTTGTTCCCTAAGGGCCTTGACCACATCTGCCTTGTCATGCATCAATTTACCACCCAGTGGTGCAGATCCAGCCAATCTGTCTGCCTGTTAATTACCCACCACGCCGGCATGGCCTGGAGAAAAGATCCAAAGTATGCTCATTACCCGTGATCTTTCCAGTGAAGCTTGCCACTCTGCTCGAAGCATTCCTGTCTTAACCTTTCTCAGCATGCTTTCAGAGTCTGTTACAATTACAAACCTGTGTATGCATCTTGTTCTCTAGCCACCGGAGAGCTGCAGTTATCGCCTCCACCTCCATTCTCATGTTAGATGTTGTGGTGTCATATACCAGACTGTCTTGCACTAAAAGTTTTCCACTGGCTTTCGCTACCAACCCCCAGGCACTTTGCTTTCCTCTCAACACCGAACCATCTGTATAGAAAATCAGATAACCTGAGCGTGAATTGTCATGAATCAACTGTTTGACTTCCACCATCGTAGCGGCACACATGTAGTAACCCATAAGTGCTCTGTTCTTCTTCTAACTCAAGTCTCAGTCCGAAGAAGCTCAGCAAAGTGCACATGCTATGTAGCACCTGCAAGGATCCTGAAATAGTTTGGGTAGATTTTTAACTCCAAATTTTGCCCGGGCAGTACCGTTAGGCTACTCTGTTCGATTTCCAACAGCCAACGGATTTTTTATGTGCCCCACAATGCACACGGGCGTCCGATCTCACTACCCAGAGACCAAGGGGAATGACTAGAAGTGCAAGTCCATGTGAAAAGGCGGACACCATGCCTCAAGACCATGCAGCCCCCTGCTAGTTAAGGAAGGGTGGGTCTATTCCTTCTTCACTTACCTTTAAACAGCGCCTTGGAAAACACAGAGAAAATGTTATGAGTTAAAACATGCAGAAGAACTTAATAATTACTAATAAAATGCAAACATTCATTAACTCGTGCCTGCACAGAATAAAAGGAATTAAACAGTATGATAATAAATTCACGAATGTGGTGTTTTGAGAGAGAACTAACCAAATTCAAGTGAATCAACAGGTGAGGAAAATATGCTAGCACTGGATAGGACACACATCGGGAAACCCTGAGAACAATATAAATATAGTGACTTTGCACTCTAACCCACAGGGTCAAAGGAATAAAGGAAGACCCACTCAACAACAACAAAACCACACCCCCCCCCCCCAACCCAACCATCCACCCCACCTCCATCCATCCACCCCACCTCCATCCACCCGACCGCATGCACACACACACAGACCAAGAGAGAGAGAGAGAGAAAGAGAGAGAGAGAGAGAGAGAGAGAGAGAGAGAGAGGGAATGGAACTAAAGAATGATGTTGAATAAAGATGGAGAGGACAAGGGATAAGCTGAATGCAAAAGATAGAAGTACTTGGCCTTTGTTCCATTAAGAGATAAAGGTCAGAAAAAAGAAATTTTTTTTTAATGTTTTAGCCACATAAATTAAGTTAGGACAGAATATTTTTTCAGACTTACCAAGAAAAATTTAATATCTTTGTAGTTTGTAATGATGCCATTGTGGATGAGTGCAAACTCTGTGAAGTGAGGCATGAGATACATTAAGTGAGAGTCGTATATAATGAATCCTGCATTTATTATTTCAGAATATCAATTTGTAAATGGACATTCATGTGTTCATTTTAAATGTCTGGCTATGAACAAAAATACTGCTGTGTTTTTCATTAGTTTTCTTTTCATGTTCTATGAATAACATAAAAGTGCTTTAAATATATCAAAGAGAATTTATTTTCTTCTTCCTAGTGATTTCCTCTTATATTTATTGTAACACGTCGTCCCCTTGAGGGATGCAATTGTTTGTTATTTGAAGCCCCACCCTGAATATAGCTGGGCCACAATTGTGGCCATAACGGCTTAAAGGGGTTTCTGGGACCTCTCCAAGAGTTATTCTCATCCGCACGGTGGCACTTTGTGTCACTGGATGTTAATCACTTGTGTGATGTCTTGGTGGGGTACAACAAGCAAGCAAGCAAGTTTCTCTCTTATCAGTAACATCTAGTAAATTGTTTGCTGCAAGGGTTTTTAAATATTTAGTATTAAACCTTCGGCCCCGCAAAAGCACCTGGTCTGGCATCACTACTCCTACTACTTCTCACCCAGAAGCCTCTAAACCAGCACTGCTACTTCAGCAGTCTCTAAACTGACTAGTTAATGGGATTGGTTCTGCTTGCGCCTGTACAGTGTTAGGAGCTCCGGAAATAATTATATTCACTATTTGGAGGGCAAGGGGTTTATTGTGAATAATATTTCTTTTAGCCAGTGTAAACTTAATAACTTCCCTTAGTCCTTAGTAACCAGGTCAAAGGTCACAATATGAGTTGCCATATAAATTCCTTAAGGTCCAAGTGGGGGGAAAAGAGACAATGAATTCTCTACTCCACTCATGTTTGTTGATAATCCCAGCTAATCTATTTTGAAAAAACAAATTTAAAAACTGAATGTAAAAAAAAAAAACCATCATTTAAAAATGTATTAGTGACGTGTAATTTGTAAGATTCTCCCACCTCCCCCTCCCAACAAATTCCTGAGCTCATGGGATTTTCTTAAAAGGGTTAATGGAACAGAAGGGTTAAAATAAAAGCAAAACACAATTTTTAATACATTATAAAAACATAAACAACATTCTTCATCCCCACCCCTTTAAAAAAAAAACCAGAAGAAGAAGACAAAGTACTTACCATTGTTAGGATCTGATCTCTGTGGGTGAGCATTAACTGGACTCGGCTGTCCATGGGTTGCCCAGCGGGTATGAGCAATACCCACATGAATGTTGAACACCTTGTCAAAGTCTAGATATTTTGATTCTACAGAGAAAAACATTCTTTAGCTGTATAATATTTTAAACTGTGAAAATTTACTACACAGGTTTAGTAAATAAAATGAGTTAAAGATGGTAGGAAATACAGGGATTTATATCAAAGCAGGTTAAACAACTTAAGAGTGGCAATCTTTGGAAAGTCTGAAATAGTTAAAAAGCCTTGACAGCAGTAGTTAGCATGTTGTATTTATGACAAGATGAGAGTGCACGCAATCATGGCAGCTGGGAAACAAGAAGTTCTAGAACAGTAGTTCCCAAAGTGGTCCAAAGATTACTTGCGGTCTGTGGAACAAATTTAAAGGATCTATGATATAATTTTTGTAATTATAATAAAAATTTATCTTTTTTTTTTCAATTTTTAAATATAACTTACAATGTAGAGGATTAGTGCAGGCATCCAAAATAAGAAAGGTCTATAAGTTTTATCTATTTGGAACCACTGTTCCAGAACACTACCATTGGATTATGAACAGATTATGGCAAGGTAAAGGTAAAGGAACCATTTGCATGCTGAGGCATTTGGATATATGGTGCTAGCTTCACATTTTTATTAACCAATCAGCTCTCAATAGGCAATATTCTTCCCCGAGTAGGTTTTTGGACCCCATTGTGGGGGCAAAAAGAAAAGACCCACCGACCCCTAACAAACATGTAGTAGCAGTTGACTGATTAGGGTTGCTTCCTCTGAAGTGGGAGTTCATATGCCCTTGAGGCAAGAACCAAAAGTCTGCTTACAAATAAGCTAAATCTGCAAAACAGATGTGCACATAAAGCCAAAGTTCCGGAACAAGACTAAATCCAGAAGTGGACAAACAACCAAGAATCCCCCCCCCCCCCTTCCCGTCAGCCTAAAAAGGAAAGAAGAAAAGGCAATGTGATCAATATTCCATAAGCTGTGTTTTCTTCCTAGATGTTTCCTGATACCTATTTTTGACTATGTTATCCAAGGAGGGGCACATAGATAACATCAGATGGAAGATGAATAACAGAGATAAGAAACAGAATAGGACAGGCAAAAACTGCATTTTATAAAATGAAGAACATCTTGTGCAATATATCCTTGTCATTGAGAGTTAGAACAAGAATTCTTGCTTGCTACATACATCCAGTCTTAACCCTTTCGCTGCTGCGCCCTCCGCCAGCCAACGTAACCACTGTGCTAAGCCTGGCGAGAGCTAATCTTTCCCCCTGTGCTGAATACCGTTTTTTCCTTCAAAAGCAGAAGACGCGATTGCGGTGCGGGGTAAAAATTGTACACCTAAAATAAAAAATCGTTGAAGGCGTGTGGTTGAACTTTGCGCTGACAAGTCAGACGCGCTATTACTACGCCATGAAAACTCATTAACAAAAAGAAAACACTACAAACTTACAAGGCAAACACAAAACACGTTAGTAAGCAAATACATGGTTTTTATTATTATTAATATCTTTGTGTGTGAAATATTTCAAAACAAGGTGCGACACACAATGCCAAATCACATTCCTTGCACATGTATCTGGTTTTCCGTCGTTTTTGGTTTTTGCGCATACCACACACTTTCTTTTGGGGAATTTTTTCTGCGATGTTACGGACTCTATTATTGAAGGGAAATGCCTTTGTACTAAACGAAGTGGCAGATCTTCACTTTTTTGTCCTCCTACACTTTTTCTCTTTTCCTTGCAATATTTATGTAGAATTTCTCTTACTAACATTAAGTGAAATTCGGCAACAGGTGTGTTTTTCCCCACAACAACTTTATATAATGAATGTGCACAGTACACCAACCACGCTTCACATAACGTGCTAAGCATCTAAATCCACCTGAACGCACGTGACAGGATGTTTAATTAATTATTACTTCGGTGATCTGTTGCCGAAAATGCTAACAGCTTAAATTTAAAAATTGCATTTTTAAAAAATTTATTTTAAAAAAAACGGCACGTAGGGGTTGAACGCCAGACCTTTCGATTGTAAGGCAGACGTGATACCAACTACACTAGAAATTCACATGAAACTGAGACTGAAAAAAAAGACCAGTATTGTACACTTTAATAGACAAACACATTTATGTCAGTTGTATAGTATATAATTAACATTAATATAAATCATCACGTCAGTACGTGACCATATTTTTTTTTTTTTTGTGTGTGATTATTTTGGATCCGTTTCAAATCCAGTCGATGTAGAAAGCTAGGTCATATGGTCACTGGTCAGTCTTGTTCACAGCCAGAAGTACACGTGTCCGCCGGCGTGCCGTGAAGATAACCCAGCTCATATAACTCATACGTTTCAAAGTGATCCTTACTACTACTCCTTGAAAGAAACTCAATTAATTCTTCTTTATTTAAACAAATGTTCTTGTTATTTTGTATTAAAAAAAAAAAAAAAAATTAGACTAACGCAAAACCAGAAATATATTTCAGGGCAAAAAAATTACCGATCACCGACAATGCTTCTATGGTAACAAAGAAACTGGATAACGTGAAATGCATCTAAATACGCCTAAACTCACTTGATAAGGGTTTTAATTGTATGTAAACGGGTCAGTTTGATCAGATTAAGTTAATGTGTATTGCTATTTCACCCCTAAGAATTACTGTCCTTAGCAATCTGTAAAAAAATGTCCAGAACGAGATATCTCGTCCTTAGCAGTGAGGGCACAGAAAATTGCAGCCGAGTTATCTCGTCTTTAGCAGTCTGCCGGGCAGACGAGTTATCTCGTCCATAGCAGCGAAAGGGTTAACATATGACTGTGAATTCTGGAAAATCATTAGGCAGGCCAAACAATTTCTTTAGGCCTCAGAGAATGCTTAGAATATTTTGGACATCCAAAAAGAGCAAACCAAAAGGTTTTGAAAGAAGCAGGAGCCTGAAGACAACTTATCACAGACATCAGAAGGAGACATCATTTTTCGGTCATGTTATAAGAAGAGGGAAAATAGAACATGTGACCACTGGAAAGATCTGTGGAAAGAGGGATAGAGAAAGACGAGAGAAGATTCTTGACAGTCTTGTTGCATGGCATGGAGGTCTGTCGGCACATGAATTGATACATGCTGCAGGAGATCGCAGATTGTGGAGAGGCATGATCACCCACGCCAGTCTGCAAGGCACCTGATGATGATATCCTAGGAGTCCACCATAAATTTTGTATCTATGACCACAGGTAAGATTGCACAGCCTCTGTGCTGCCACATCTCCCAGGTGTGGAACAGAAATGTATATACATACTACTGAACGCAGAAAGTAGCAAAGACTTTGACCTTAACCAATCCAATCAGAGTTATCTCAACAGCATTATGGAGCCCCTGGGCAAACCAGTCTGCTGGGGCTCATAGGACAACCCCTCACAGGAATGTAATTGGCATTTATGTCAAGTCACTTGACATGCACAGATTAGCATGGGGTGCCTATGCTATGGGGTCCCCCAGTAACTGCATCTGATCAGCAGAATGACAATTATTAAACTCTTTCTGTATTTGGAGTTTAAAATCTACCCGAAGTATTTCAGGATCCTCGCCGGTGCTACAGAGCCTGTGCACTGTGCTGAGCTTCTTCAGGCTCAGACTTGAGTAGAAGAAGAATGGAGCACTTATGGGTTACTGCCCCTGTGTCATGATTTTGATCTGTTGTTCCAAAAACCTCAAAACCTGAGATAGATAGAAGACAGAGAAGATTCTCCTACCTAGTTAATGACAGATTCAGAGAAATCTTCTTCTTCTTTGGGCTCACCAGCTGTTAGAAAGTTCTGGTTGTTCGTCCATTTTTGGACTGCAGTCCTGTTCCAGAACCTGTTGTGTGCCCATCCGACTGACTCATTTGTGTGCAGACTGTTGGTTCCTTGCCTCTCAGGCAGATGCACTCCAACTTCGAATGAAACTCCCAATTATTCAACTCTTACGACAAGCTTTTGGGTAGGCAGTGAGTCTATTCTTGTTTTCCCTACAATAAGGCCTCACAACCCACACAGGGGATTCAGAAAAATATAAAACAGCAGATATTTCTATCAAAAGCAGTGTGGCATCAGCTCATCAGAAGCCGTCATAAAACCAGCAGCAAGTCTGACACTAGTTAACAGTGTGGAGGGCTTTTTCAGTGCTCTCTACACTGTAGACCAGTGTCTCCCAAACTTTTCAGAGTCGCAAAGCTTTTTTCAATGACAATTGTTCTATGGCGCCCTAACCCAAGTAAAAGTATGACTATTTGTATGTGAGAGATTTAAAAAAAATAAAACTTGTGTATCTTCGAATATTTTGTGGCACCCCTGTGAAGAGTTCGCGGCTCCCCGGGGCGCACAGTTTGGGAATCACTGCTCTATATAATTATTTTTCTTATTGTTAGTGTTCACAAGCCATAAACTCCAGTGGAAAGTTCTAACTGTTTGTCCCACTTCCAGACTTTATTATTGTCCCATAATGTAAATTTTGCATGCATATCAGTTTTACTGATCTGGCTTAGTTGTATGCAGATTGCTGGTTCCTTGCCGCTCTGGCAGATGCACTGCAACTTCAGAGGAAAATTCGCCTTTTATGATATGTTTATAAGGGAGGCTGTGGGTCTATTCTTTTTTACCCAAAATGGGACTCCAGAACCCACATGGGGGAACTCTATAATTTCTAACTGCACATGCATTTTTAACTCTTTCGGTCTCAAGGAATCTACACAACTTGATTTATAACTAATTTAACAATCCTCTGATACAGAGAAGTTAATGTGCACAGTATAGGCACAAGTCTATGTCAGGAAAATCAAGAATTTTAAGACAGCAGCCTGCTAACTGTGATGTAATAGGCAACTTGAGAGAGTTAATATAGACTCGGAGGCTTATCAAAGAGAGAACAGCTGCAAAATTCAACTAATCATGAACAAATTTTGAAAGAGCCTGAAATGAGTCGGCTAAAGGTCTTTCCTCCACTGTGAGATAAAAGGCAGAGGGAGAAAATCTATACTGGGCCTATGAATGCATTACTTTTATCCCAAAATAAAAAATTAAAACAACATCAATTAGACATTAGAATAACTACACATCTGAGATAAAGAAAGGTAATGAAGGGAACAGGACAAAACACACAAAGGGTGGCTGTGAAATCATAACACTTGAAACATTTTCATGGACATTGGGCTGATGATGATTAGAAAAGAATGGATTCTCTCATTAAATGCATAGTAAATAACTTGCCCAACTTTCATCTTTGTGTCAGGCAATGCAGGTGATCAAGGCAATGAGCGTGCAGATTATCTCAGGGACAAGGCAGTTACTCTGACTGGCCCGACATTGGACAGGAGTAATGTCACTAATGTCATGCAAGATACATATTGTAAGGACAATCATGACAACAAGTAGGAATTAGTGTTCTGGTCCAGATTAGTAGATATGGAAATGCAACCTGCAGATAAACATGGTGTTCATCCTAATGACAGTTTAAAGATGGCAGCCCAACTTTTGACAGGCACCAAAGAGAAGCAGCATTCAGTTATCCGTTCTTTTTTATAAGTGAAGAGGTGAAAGCTATGGAAATTCATCCGCAAATGAAGATCCAGTATGGTGATGCATCCACCTGAGATTTACTTACACTCAATAATTCAAAAACCATACTTTCTGGGTCAGTCAAAATTCCATTTTTAAACTGATAATTACTGCCTTTATTGTACCACTATTGCGGTGTAGGCAGGGGGTCTCTGAGCCTAAGGATTTACGGCCGCATGGCTAGTGCTGTCACCACGACTGTGCTGGTAAGGATTTTATTTTGCCCCGACGAAAAAAAAAATCCCTAGCCTTACTGAGGATTCAGACCCAGATCTCCTGCTTGAAAGCCCAGGGTTCTAACCATTCGGCCAGCCACTCCTCTCCATTTTTAAGCTGATAAGAAACATAACCACAATATACTACAAGAACTCACCCTCTACTAGCTTTGCTAAGGCTGCAACCTTCCCAGTTTGTTTAATGATTTGAATGCAGCTGTCACCATCAGGCCCTGACCCTTCAACCGCAAGGCCTATGCAGTTGTAAAAATGATGGAAAAAAGATCATATTTAATTCTAACAGTTATGTCACTAGGTGAATACAAGTTACAAATCGTACACACATTAAATGAATGAATAGATGAAGGTCAAGTACACCGAATCCAATACCTCTTTTCCTTTGCATTCATCAGCTGTAAACTCCAGCAAAAAGCTCTGTTCGTCCACTTCAGGAATTTAGTCATGTTTCAGAATTTGAGTTTCACATGCATGTCTGTTTTATCTGTAAGCAGACTGTTGCGCTTACTAGAAAAATCCACAAACTTACCATAAGAGAACCCTGCGTTCTCAACCTTTTCACCCAGGAAACTCTTTTAAAAAAAAGGTTGTAAGAAAATTTTACGCGAACTAAATGCCACTGTTAGTTAATGTATTCATTCATATACCTCTGTATGAGGCCAGTTCGGCTACTGGATGAGGTGTGATGAAAATGAATTATCACATATAAACGAGTTGACCCTCAGTCAAACTCAGAGCAAGATTGGACAGTTTGACCAGGGAATAAACTATGTCGACTGAGCTGGGCTAAGCCCTACGATCCACTAGTAACACGAGTTACGTGTCAGAGATAAACGCTAAAGAGGAACAAATTGCTTGGACAGAGCTGGTTTGGGGAGACGTGTAGTAGGACACTGGACTGAACAGATGTGGGACTGCGACGATAAACATATCTTAGATTAGTGACGGTTAGTAAGAATAGTATTTGTGGTTAGGATTTAGATATGTTGTGTTCCCATACAGTGTTCTGACGAGATAGTGCAGCGTTAATGATTCTTGTATAGTAGACGTTCCACGCAGTATCTGTTCAGCAGGTACTTAATGTCTGACATGCATTGTTGATAACGTTAACACTGCCCACTCATACTTAGATCATTTACCTTACGTGTGTCACTGAGTCCCAAGTGGCGAGGACAGCAGCTTAGTTAGCGCTGTTTGACAGTGAGGTGGAATCGAGTCCTTGGTATATCCATAGGAACGGCTCGGGTTGATTTAGTAAATATAAAAGCTATCAACGCCGGTGTTTCAGTTAAGGACGACCACCTTTGTTGAGGCTTGCTATAAGTTGAATTGTTCTTTGTAAATTAAAGATTACGTGTGTACTCTGTAGGTGTGTGTTTTAAGTGTTTCTTAGGGTAGTTAAGTCGGTTAGCTGGCCTACCTAACGAGCCATAGAAAGTAGATAATAAAGTAGGTCCCTGAAAAGCCCCCATTATAAACAGGTCGTAAACAGATCATTAGATACAAGTTGGAAAAGTGACATTTAGGCGGAACTGGAGGCAATCAGAAGTGTCAGTTTTTGTGGCTTCTCTGGTCAAAAGAGCCAACCTTTCAGTTGGCCGCTTCTCTTAATATATATTTCCAAAATTTAAATGAGGGGAAGTTGATAAGTGAGTCAAAAATTGTTGTTTTCTTCAAATCAACTAAAGATGATAGCAATTTGTTTATTTTTACACATGCACTGTCCCTTTATTTGTCAACATAATTTCCACCAACACTGGTGCACCTGTCCCATCGTTTTATCAGTCCTTCCAAACCTGCTGCATAGAATTGTGTGCTCTGTTTTCTAAATCACATTTTCACTTCACTGTTTCATTTGTGAAATGTCTCCTGCCAAGGTGGGTTTTCAGTGGAACAAAAAGGGGGAAATCGCTAGGAGCTGTCAGTACTGTAATTTGGGTGTTCCAGAAGGTTCCACCACAGATGGGTAATTTCCTCCTGAGTTAACCAAGCCGTATGTCATGAAGGAGCAGTATTCCCTTAGTCAGCTGGCCTTTATGTTTTCTTCGAACTGCATCCTGAAGCATTAATAGAACTTTACAGTATGAATTAGCATTCACTTTGTCACCTATCCTCTTTTTTTTTTTTTTTTTTTGAAATTGGTTAAAAACACTCCTTGACGATCCCACAACAATGTCAGCATAACCTTCCCTGCTGATGGCGTAACCATGAATTTTTGAAAACAAAGGTGAAGGATGTTTTCACTGCATGGAACCACACTTTGAACCCCCCCCCCCCCCTTCCTGAGCACACGAGACTCCACTTCAAGTAGTCAAGGATACCTTTTGACCTTCTACTTTTCCCTCTTGGCTATGTCAAGAGTGACATCATTTTCTCAGAGAGGACATTGAGGGATATTCGATTAAGTCTATGGCGGCTGGTTGGGAAATTCCCATTGTGTCTAATTTGCAATTTCCCTGTGCTTTTATTTTTTATATACAGAAGTTTTTGCTAGCAAATTGGGCAATGTTGCTGCAAAAACCTGGCCACCAACAGAATCCCTGCGGGTAGATAGGATCGCCGGCACTGACTTCAGGTCGCTAGCAGGAGACAGAGCGTGCAGTCTTGGAAGACAACTTTGATTCGGACTTTCCAGCCGCCTAAAAACCCTAGCAGTATGACCGTATAATTACATCTACATCCAGCTACTGAAAAGCCAAGGACAGATTCCTTGTTCCTTGTGGCAAGATGAGCTTCCAGAACACTGCCAGGCTGCTCGTAGGTGAGGACTGAAGTGCCCCGAGGAAGACCTTAGTCTTGGTAATTGGTCCACTTAGAACATTCAGCATTAATTTTGGATAAGACCATCTGGGAAACCCCAGATGGTAATTATTTGTAGTCCCAACAAATTCTCATTCTCTCAGGATGACAGTTTCATGTTACAGTCATTTTTAACATCATCATCAGTTTAGTTTGATCAGTGTAGAGAAAAGAAAACAGATAAAATAATTACTTTAATAAATCTTTGTGTATTTGTCAACCATAGTTGAAGTTATTTTATTTCTAGATATGTGTATGGTGTCAGTCTAGTGCTGTCTATCAATATACCTCTGCTAGATGGGGGCAGAAAGGAAGGACACTCGGGAGGGATAATCTGCTCTGTCTAAGTGTAAGTGCTCTTTAGGCATCTAAATTTCCTTTTCCTTTTTCTGGGGATATTCCTTCACGAGCCAATTCGAGTCTGTATCTGGGTACCCATGGACATTGCCTGCTCTTTGCATCAAAAGACAGTTGTCTCGGTTTCTCACTTGCATCAGGAGGGAGGATTTAAACCTGTACCCCACTATAATGAGTAAAACTGAAACCCGCTCCACGAAACCCCCCAAAACCCCAATATTAAACAGCAACCACATTCCTTACCTGCAGAATCATAGCCTCTGTACTCCATGCGCTTGAGTCCATTGATGAGAATATCCAGTATTTCCTTTCTAGTGGCAGGCACCAGATAGTTGAGGTAAGCAAATATTCCTGGTGTCAGATTGTTAAACGTATAATTTACACATTTCTGCGTCACCAGATACATTTTAATTATAAATCAATGTTTCCCTATTGTAAATGTAAACAAAGAAAAAACACACAATAGACTGAAAAATGTATTACCTGGTACATTGTCAAGTGCTTGCTACAGTAACAACTGCAATTCATTGTACAATCTATATTTGTGTTCTTTTGTTTGCATCTTCTTTGTTAAAATATGTCACACATAACATAACCACCATTTGAAAATCTTGGCAAGATATGAAATTAAACAATGAAAAGTCATTCCTTGGGAGCAAACTTCAACTGCTCC
The DNA here is from genome assembly GCA_905116865.2 of Candidula unifasciata. NCBI lineage: Eukaryota > Metazoa > Mollusca > Gastropoda > Stylommatophora > Geomitridae > Candidula > Candidula unifasciata. Next base: position 676,309 of record CAJHNH020001136.1, read on the forward strand.
AACATGCTGCAAGAAAAAATATAATCTAGAAATGAAGTATACTATACTCTTCAACACCTTCTAAAGTGAAAGTCTCTTTCTTGCAACACCAAGATCAAAATATATAAAATGCTCATTTGACAAGTTGTTTTATATGGGTCTGAAACTTGAAACTAAAAGAGATGAAGTTTTATTACAATATTTTGAAAACTGAGTCTTATGATGAATTCTTGGACCCATCAAAGATGTAGACAGTGGGTAATGGAGAGTGAGAGTCAACAACAAAATTACTAATCTGTTTAAATCACCACTGATCACTGGCATCATGGGAGTTAATAGACTGAAATGGCTGGGGCATATTGAGGGAATGTCAGATGACAGAGAGGCAAAAACTGTATACACAAGGGAACTGAATAGTCCTAGACCACGAGGCAGACCAATAAAATGATGGAGAGATAATATGCAGACAGACCTACAAACACTTGGTGTCACCAACTGGAAACAGAAGGCCAACCAGAGGGATGAATAGAGGCGGGTGATATCTGCAGCAATGAATCCCAAGGATTCGAAAAGTTGAAGAAGAAATAAAAGTCATTCAGTCATAAATACCAATCAACTCCTTTAGTCCCAGCCAGCAACTACTTTAACCCATTCAAACTCTAGTTCTACTTCAAAGAATACCGCCAGGTGCCTGTGTACAAGTAAAAAGTACTACAGGGGGAAGTGCCGTAGGTGCGATGATTACTGAGCATCGAAACTGGGACGTTTTTTAATTTCTACATTTGTTGGTGGTGGCTTTCCCCAGAGAGAAAGAAAGCATATCTTTTTCCCCTGCATGCTGGACTAAGCTTTGAGAGGCAGGGGGTATGACGTGTTGGTGTTGTGGGTAGTGGTTTCCCCCCTTACTTCACCCTAGATCTGGTGAATATCTGTTAATGAAAGGAGCGTCCATAACGATGTCACTGCGGTGTCAGCCACTTGACCTAGCATTACTTTTCTTACCCCAAGACCACTGTGCATGGCGAAGAGCCACATCCTTCCCGAGGTAGTCCTGTTAACTGGGGCTGCAAATCCCCAGGCAAAACAAAGGATCTAGAGGAGCAAACCTCGATAATAGACCCGGTGCACCACACCGTACTGCCCCCTGTGGGAGGGGAGGAGCCAGAGAGGTGCTGAATAGTCTTAGGAGTGGAAACAAGTATGCTAACCCCCCCCCCCCCCCCCCCCCCCCCCCACCCCCCTTTCCTACTACCTGAATACCGGAAACTATCGTGAAGGCACAGGGACTCAGGACGTGACGATCCAGTTGCCCCAACTACCCATGCTCAGGAAAGCTCGGCGAAACCAGCAGGCAACCTGGTGGGGGGAATGAGCACACTGTGAGCCTCACCTTAGCTACGTGCCAAAGGGGAAGGCAGAAAAACTACCCATATTTTCTTTAGAACCGGTACAGCACATTTCTGGCTGCTACCCAGGGAGATAGGCAATCCACAGATACCCCAGCACCACAATGCCATAAATAAGAAAGAGTCTCCTGCACTCACCCTCAAAAGGCGGTTGGCATGTTGTTGTTTACAGCTAGGCCGCATAAATACAATCATTTCTTTGTTGCAAAAACCATAATTCAGTGTGCAAGAGATTCCATTTTTCAGTTCATTTATTTTGTAATTTGACATTTCCATGCATGTCTCATTCTTAATAATGTGAAAACCTTTATAATATACAATTTATAACTCTTACAAAAAACATTTGAGCATTTGAAATATATATACTTGCAATCATATGTAACTGATACATAGGCAGTGCAATATTAAATAACAGTACAATTGATAGGCTCAAATATCCATTATTGAAATAGAAAAAAAAAACTGAACAGGATATTGACTTGTTTAACTCTTTGAGTCTCTGGAAATGCATTAAGCACTAATTGGTTACTACAAAGTGGCCTAATCGGCTCGTGACACACAGGTATTTAATTTTTACTGGCTAGTATTTTTAAAAATTAAGTATCCAGAAACTACGAGTTATAAACCCTTTGGCTTGGTACTATGGATATCGCAACACTTCGGCCTTTATTCCATTATAGGTACAGTAAATCTAGGAGAAATGTGGCTTTTCTGCCTACCCCTGGGCGTGAACCTCGACCACAAGGAGTTCGTCACCCGGTCACCGCGAAGTCAGCTTTAACCAACTATAGCAGTTTAGAATAGTCTCTCCTGTTCTCTATGTTCAATAACACATGTTCTGACCATTAGGTTTTTCGTAAACATGGTTAAAAGAATCACATGTAGCATGTTTACGAGCTTTACAGAGTTACTATGTTTCTGCCTGAAAACAATATGGCCTCTAGGCAGACTTCTTCAAGCATGCAACATGATTTATGGCTTTAGAAGACTCAAATGTAAATAAAACATGTGTTTATCAGATTTACCCGAAACTAGACAAAGAAAGCAGAGAAGCAGACTTGATTCAGTCATTTATAGAGTCAAACTTTGATGGGGGGATAGCTCTAATATGTGCCTCGTGCAAAGCATACACTGATAAGAAAGTCAGCTGGCATAAAGATAATAACTAGCTAAAAAACCAGGATTTTCTTCAGTGACAATTAAGTCTAGTATGATTCTCTTTTTGTTTGGGAACATAGTTATAAAATTACAGGTAAATTTAGTTTGATTCAAAGTTTTGTTGTTGTGAAAATACTTATTGTTTGCGTAAGTAATTTTTCTTTACCAAATAATGCTGCTCTGTTATTGTGATCCAAAAGTTTCTCTGGAACAAGATCAAATTAGCAGATTTTTTAATACTTAATTTATACATTACTAAATAGTTCATTATCTTCTGTGATTCATTTTGGATATATTTTATTTTTTCCTTGAGAACCATGATGGTAAGTGGACAAATTATTATTTTATTTTACTAATTTTTCTAAACATGTCATCTTCATCTACTTGATAATATTTAACTACTGACACAATTATTTGTTGTAGCAGTATTCTGATATTATTCCTCAGCAATTCCTGGTCATTTTTATGTATAATTGATATGTTGCCTACCAACTGAATTAGTATGATCTGCTTTTAATGTGTTTCACTTATAACATTTTCAAAATTGCATCACCACCCATTGGACCTCTAAATGCTAAACCCTTTGGGGCTGAAAGAGTTAAATTACTATTCTAGCACTCCCAAATACTGCCTGTTTTTTAAATCACATTTATAAATTATATGTTTAATTTTCAGATGAATGAATTGTTCAAAACGTCGGAACTCATTACTTACTGCTGCTCACAAATATCACATGTATTTTAAATTACGTTTATAAATTATATATTTAATTTTCAGATGGATAAACTGTTCCAAACGTCCAAACTCGGCCTTGAGTGTCGCTGCACTTCTTTAAGCTGCCTTGGGTATTTTGAACGATTTAACTGCGATTAAAAAAACAAAACTAGCTTGGGGCCATTAAGAACACCTACAGTACATACTTACCACACATTCTATAGCTTGGTTAACTACCTCCTGTCCCCTCAGACACAATCGTTTGACTGACTTTTTACGTCGTCACTTGTTGAAGCTGATAAAATCTGCAATTAAGATGTTCTTGTAGGTAGCCGGTCAGTTTAATAACAATATTGATATCCAATTGCCACGTCTTCAGTCGAGGTAAGCGAACAAGCACAGCAGTCGTTAGTTCGTTAGGCAGTCCCTGTGACCTCCGACCAGACACGCCTTCGTTCGTTTGCCGCTGTCAATAAGTTCAAGCCTCTGTTGCAGTGTGTTCGTTTTAGCTGTAAAATTAACTCTTTTGATCTTCTTTCTTTTGTCGTGGTGCTTGTTCCATACAGTGTCGCAGAGAGACGTTCAGTTTCGTTTCCTGTATTTTGCTGGTTGCGTAGCTTGTGTTATTATCATATTGCGTTTCTAAAGTGTGTCTTTTATTCCCTTCACTCATCTCTTTCTTGGCCGGCGTCTTGTCTTGCAGCCTCTGCATTTTTGGTGTGATTTTGCGTTTATGTTTTTTTAGGAACGTTCACGTCTGGCGTTGATAACAGAAATTTGGTACAGATGGCGCAGGTATCAGCTGCTTTGGTGTTAATTTGAATGTTGAATTAAGAATCGACATCACAGCACCCGGGACACTCCCATAAGCGTTTCGTCCCCATCTTCAGCAGCAAGCGAAGAGTTAAAATTCCAATGGTACCAGAAACAGTCTGATTGTATATCCGTCTCGCCCCTCCCCCGATTGTCGAGCGTCGGCCAAATCCCCGTGTAACTCCTCGCAGTACCATTCTCCTCAGACCGTAATGATCTGTCTGTTCCTCAGCACTGTTCACTTGCTCCCAAATGGCACCACAACATCCAGCTTGCTTTTGTGTGAGTGCGTGTATGTGAGCGTGTGTAGAAATGTATGTATGTGTGCGCGCATGTGAATATGTGTATGTATGGTGTATGCATGTGTTTTTCTCTGGTGTGTGTGTGTGTGTGTGTGTGTGTGTGCTTGTTGAAATGGTGACGCCTCACAAGTAACGCTATCTGGTATTCCTTTGGTGTGGTTGTTGCGTATCCTTCACAGGACGTTGCAGAACCAACCATAACAGCCCCTGGCTGTTGTGTGATTACTCTAGGCAAATTTACGTCCAGTAGTTTGCCATTGCCTCTGGACGGTCGGCTTTCTTGATACCACTGTCGAAACCAACGCAAGGCGCATTGCCCGCAGCTGGGATCGAACCCGGCATCCCGGCATTACGAAGCGAAGTGTTCGCATCGACTTAGCCACAGAGCCGACATTCCTTTGGTACCCACCTATAAATACCCAAATTCCTTAGTCTCAAGAAGTTATAGATTGAAATAGCCAATGTTTGAGTCCAAAGAAGTTAATTGGGTAATACTATCTGCAGAATAAGTAAAACTAACAATTTCGATTAATGCGTTAATGTGACAACTATCTGCGGCAAAGGGAGTTTCAGACATATGTACTCGAGATGGAGTAGAGCTAATAAACGCGTGATGACTTACACACAAAAAGCCCTCAGCGAAGAGTTCAAACTCCAGTGGTACTTGTAAGCAGTCTGACTGTATGTCTGTCTTGCCTTTCCTCTGAGTGTGAGTGTCGACCAGACCCCCCGTTCACTCCCCGTTGCACTATTCTCTTCACACCATGGTAATGGTAATTTAATTGTGTTTCTGCATTGCTCACTCGCCCCCACCCCAAAGGGGAGGGGAATTAAACGTCTATCTTATCATGCATTAGTCTGCCACCAAGTGGTGAAGAATCGGCCAGTCTATCTGCATGTTTGTTTTCCAACACACCTGCGACCTCAGGAGACAATATCTCAAGGATGCTAACTACCTTTGACCTCTGAAACGATGCGTGTCACTCTGCCCGGAGCGATATGTAGCCTGCAATCATTTGTTTGTTTGTTCATTCAATGGGTCAACATCATGGCACACTGCTGTAACTCAAAAGTGCTCCGTTCTTCTTCCAAATCAAGCCCAAGTCCGAAAAAACTCATCGCAGTGCACAAACTCTGAAGCACCGGCTAGGATCCTGTAAATACTTTGGGTAGATTTTTAACTCCGAATTTTGCCCGAGTAGCGCCGTTAGGCTACACTTTTCGATTTCCAGCTGCCAGTGGATTTTTTACGTGTGCAATAATGCTTGAACCCGGAACCTCCAGCACTCGAGGCAGACACCATGCCTCGAGACCACGTAGCTCCCTACCTATAATTGTTTGTGGGTAAGTAGTAGTAGTAAAGGCGCGGACTTCCGGCTTGGAGTGAGTGAAGTTTAACCTCACTAGGACCGCATAATGACGGGTACCATTTTTTGGGATGAGAATTTCCCCAGGCGCAGGTCCCCAGAAAAACCGTTGAACCGTAAAGTTATATTAGGGCATGTAACGAGGGTCACGAAGTAACCCAAAGTCCGCCCAGAAAATGTGTCCCGTGTTGGGACAGGTTGATATACCAGTGTGACTGACGCCATCAGGACCGCACACCGATCGATAAACACCCAGTGACATAAAGTGCCGCTATTCGCATGGGTACAATTCCCAGAAACACCGTCAACCCTTAGGTTATATTTAAGGCCCCCGAAGAAAGCCAGGGGAGGGGGGGCGGAGACTTTGAAATAACAAAAAAATGGCGTCCTACACTGAAGCGGAGTTAATACTATACCGGTCGGGTGCTTCTTGGCTTGCTTTGCAAAAAAAAAAAAAAATGGTCAGGTTCAACCAGCATCCCAGAAGGGGAGTTTTTGGTTATAATTGTGACTAAGTTATGTGTTTCATATAAAAAGGCTTGGCATTACATGCCGCCACGTAGCTCTGAAAAGAGCGCTTGCAGGGTTGATGCGATCAAAGGAGACAAACAAATACTGTCCCGACTGGCGACGAAGTGGTCTACCAATGAGTCAGGGGGCGACCTGGTCGCCAATAAGGTGTTGATGGGTCGAAGAGATAAATTTGGGCTCTTTGTTATTATTTGACCCCAGGTGACTTCACAGGACAGTCCAACATTTTAGAGGGTGGTAAGACTGGGTTTCCCGGTTTTCGTATGCTTTTAGCGACCCCCAAAACATCTAGAACTGGCCCCAACTGCAACCCACATACGTCCCACGAGAGCCTAAGTCCCACGAATGCATGCAGCCTGGGTCCCACGACTGCATGCAGCCTATCTACCACCCCCTGAAATATTAGACTGTTCCGTGACCTGTGGATTTTCCCTGTTTGGGGTAGGATATTAATAAAGCACTAAAATTTGTATAGGCTCCAGTTAAGGTCAGAGTGCAAAGGGTTAAGGGTTACACCAGGTCATAACATTGAGGAATGTGAAGTTTTCGTTTTGTTAAGAAGTTGGGCTAGTCGCCTTGATCTCTGTGTAATATTTCTGACAAGCGATGAATATGACAGCATACTTATTCTATGAGGGATTGTGTTCTTCTGTTTAACACTAAGAAGCAACTCTGTTTTCTCTCTCTGTATATTTACTTTTTCAATTTCTTTGCTAGTTGAAAACTGCGTAAATGATTTCAAGTTTTGTTTCTTCTGTAGTGGAGAAACGAAAACTTTCTTCTAGCCTAGTTTGGGTCTGTTGTAGTTAGCACATTATACATCGCTACATAAACTAGAGTTACAAACCAGGCACCAGTAGACTGTTGGCGAATTTATTTTAAAGTGATCATTCAACATAGACATGGCTGGCAGAGATGTAGCGAGAGTTATCAATCGATGTGACCAAGCGAAAGAGGACAGGCGATTGAGTATGTATTGAGTCACAGTAAGATGTTTTAAAGATTATTTTAAACCCACCCTCTTTCTTCTCCGGGATTGCAGTTCATGTTACTTCGTTAATCGTCCAGTTATCTTATATAACGGTGCTGTACGGTTGAGCTGGGTTTATGGGATTTGCTGCGGATGCTCACCCGAATAGTGGATGGTGTCATCGAAATTGGAACTCTCTGCATGTCTTCGCGTGCTGCTGAAGATGGGGACAAAGCGCTTATAGCAGGGCTGCCAATATGACTTTTTTGAAAAACCCAGCTAAGATAACCAAAAAACCTAAGCAGTACATAAGCAAATAATAATAATAATAATAAAAACAGATTGTTGAAAACTACAAATGTTATAGTTAACAAAACAAAAACTTTTATCCACTTTTATAAAAGGATATATATAAAAAAAAAACAAGATTTCAAAATTTGAACCCAAGGCGTTAAATAAAAACCCAGATCTGGGGGTAATAACCCATCATTGGCAGCCCTGGCTGATAGGAGTGTCCCGGGTGCTATTCTTAATTCAACATTTAACATTCCTCACCCAAACAGTGGCTGTTTGAGCCACAGTTTGTTGAAATTTTCAGAGTCCAGTCCTGGAGAGGAACCGTTGGAAGCTAAAAGAGTATTAAACCAGGGCTATCCTCGGAATAATGGCCACATATTATGGCGGCCAAAAAACACCCTAACAGGGCCTCATTCGCATGTAAATTACGGACTTACGGCGACTTAAATTTTGGACTTCCGGTGACTCCCACCACTGCCAAGAGTATCTCCCACGCCGCTACGCGCGGCGTGGATCGGAGCTAAACTAGGTGGCTGGGACTCACGAGCAGCAGCTTCTGCAACTCCTGCAGCTTTGCTCGTGAATCCCAGCCATCTAGTTTAGCCCCAATCCACGCCGCGCGTAGGGGCATTGGAGATACTCTCAGGGGGTGGCGGGAATCGCCGGAAGTCCAAAATTTAAGTCGCTGGAAGTCCGCAATTTACATGTGATTGAGGCCCTGTTTTGGGCTGCCATAATATGTGGCATAAATGAGTAACAGATTAAATCAAAAAGCATGTATAATTGCTCACACTGTTGGAAATGTGAAATGTTTTTTTTTAAATTTTATATTGGATATTTTAGTTACATGAGAGCTCACAAGAAACATACCCATGTGGGTTCCATGGCCTCGTTGTAGGGAAAATAAGAATAGACTGCCTCCCCAACAAGCATATCATAAAAGCTGACTAATTGGGGGCTTCCTTCAAAGTCGGAGTGCATCTGCCTGAGAGACAAGGAACCAACAGTCTGCATACAAATAATCAACATCTGTGAAATGGATGCACACACAAAACTCAGGTCCTGGAACAAAGCCGAAGTCCAAAAATAGATAAACAACCAGGTCTTTTTTTGCAGAGGTTTACAGCCAGTGGATGCAAACAAACAAACAAAACTTGAAACAGTATTAGAATTGTTTATTAAGTTAATGTTTGTTTATTAGATCCTCTTACTTGGGGTTTCACCTTGATTATAGGGTGGCTTAAGCTCCAAGTTTCGATACCTCTGCCTGGTGGTCAAGCACGTGACTACTAGACTGAGATGCAAGACTACCAGCCAGGGACGGTTTACTAGGGAAAAGGTAACAGTACTCACCACAAGTATGACAAAAAGTGCAGGTACTCACTAAAAAGTGTCTATTGCAGTAGTGCGGGGGAAAAAAAGATACATGAAAAAGTTCTGATATTGTAAACCACCAAAAAAAAAGGCCCGGGTACCAACTATTCTGTTACCATGGCTACTTTAAATGATAACAATGCATTTAAAATCAGCTGAAATAAAAACAATGCATTGTTAGATTGTTCAAAGTGTGATAACATCACTTCTAGGGAAATCAATGAGTTAATCAATCAAATTATCCTACTATTTGCTATTTTGTGTGTGGTTTACTTCACAGATTTGTCAAGATGTGATCTGACACAAATCCCAGATGCAGTCTTTCTTCTATTAAAAAACACAATGCTTGAGTCCTGCAATATTTCACAGAATCTCATCAGAAGAATTCCTTCAAAACTTGCTGTCAAGTTTTCGTCTGTTTCAGGTGAAATTTTAGTTTACTTTCATCACACACTCTTCAAAATTGACACAATGATATCATCATCTTAACTCTTTGAGTACCAGAGGGTTTAGAATCACAGACCCAAGTGGTAGTCAAGAGAGATGTAAAATTGGCGCATCATGCGTTCATTGGGCTTCCAGGCAGTAATCTATGAACGTATGATGCGTTCCTTGGGACTCAAAGAGTTAACTGTATTTATTAACTCTTTTGGAACCAAGCATGTACATAAATTTTACTATTCTAAGAATGTATTACTATAATTCGTCTTTGTCTTCTCTAGCATTCTGAAATTGCCATCAAGTTTTCATCTGTTTCAGGTAAAAAATTTAGTTTGTTGTTCATCATGCTCTTAAATACAGTTACAATTATATAATTGTCTTAACTATATATATTAGCTCTTTTGTAACCAAGCATGTGTTACATAAACTTGGTCTATTCTAAGAATTTATTACTATAATTCTTCTTCGTCTTCTCTAGCATTCTGAACTTGCTGTAAAGTGTTTTGTCTGTTCAGGTAAAATTGTAATTTAATTAATCATGCTCTTAAACACTGACACAGTAATATCATCTTAACTATATTTACTAACTCTTTTTGAACCAAGCATGTGTTGCATAAACTTGTTCTATTCTAAGAATTTTTTACTTTAATTAATTTTTCTTATTCTTATTGTTTAATATTCTGAGCCCTTGGGGTTCATTACTGCAGATGTCACTTGCCTTCATTCATATATGATTTGCCATCTCTTTCCAGTTGATGACTCCAGATGTTTGTAGATCAACCTTTGTATTACATCTCCACCATCTCCTTCATCTGCCTTTTGGTCTTTGCCCATTTAAAAAGTTTGCCTATGCAGTTTTTGTCTTTGTATTTGTCACTCTCTATTGATATGCCCCAATCATTGGAGTCTCTTAGCCCCCATGATGCCAGTAATCAGTAGTAATCAGTTTAGTTTCCTCCATAATTCTTGAGCACTAACAGTTGAACAAATAAATTCCCTACCTGTATGACTGTCAAGAAACAGATTATAAACAGCATATTCATACCAACAGTGTGCCACCAGTGCCAAACTTGAACATTATCAAAGGCTAACTTATGTAAAATTAGCATCTGTGACATGAGAGGCTGAGGAAAGCAACCAGGTGAATGATTATGACATGAAATACCAGAAAGGATTCCTGATGTTATTCTGGAATGTGACTCACCTTCTAAACAGTAATCTCCCGAAATTCTTCCTCCTCCTGCTTCTAGTGCTATGTCTCAGTTTTATCAGTATAGTAAATACAGTGTTTTTACATAATATACATATATATATATATATATATATATATATATATATATATATATATATATATATATATATATATATATATATAGAGACACACACACACACACACACACACACACACACACACACACACACACACACACACACACACACACACACACACACACACACACACACACACACACACACACACACACACACACACACACACACACACCACACACCACACACACACACACACACACACACACACACACACACCACACACACACACACACACACACACACACACACACACACACACACACACACACACACACACACACACACACACCACACACACACACACACACACACACACACACACACACACACAACACACACACACACACACACACACACACACACACACACACACACACACACACACACACACACACACACACACACACACACACACACACACACACACACACACACACACACACACACACACACACACACACACACACACACACACACACACACACACACACACACACACACACACACA